>PVKA01009667.1:0-42500 GCA_004027165.1 Ctenomys sociabilis | reverse complement strand
TTAACGAAATTCACCCATTTGTGGCTTTTTTTATAAGCAGAATAGATTTATTGAGGGAAAGAAAGCTCCTGTCCAAGAGAAGGGCAGGAGGGGGGCTTGAGCAGGTAGTTCCCCCGGATTGTGACTTTTAAAAACTTAGGAAACTAAGGATAGAGAGGAACTTGCTCAACTTGATAAAAAGTATTTATGAAAACTTAAAGCTAAAAATAGATATATGAGCACCTATGTAGGAGCCCCAAGGAACCTACCCAAAAAATCACCTCTACCTAATAAGTTCAGCAAAGACAGGATATAAGATAAACTATACATGTAGTCTATATATCAGTTGTGAGACAGCCTTGGTGGCATATGCCTATAATCCCAGCATTTAGAAGGCTGAAGCAGGAAGATCTTGAGTTCAAAGCCAGCCTGAGCTACATTGCAATGCCCTACCTCAAATTAAAAAAAAGATTAATTGCATTCTAAATATTAGCGATCGCAGTTATGGATAGTGAAATTAAAAATATACTATTTCTGATCACTCAAATAACTATATACTTCTCTCTTTTTTTTTTTTTTTTTTTTTAAGTGCAGAACCGGGTATTGAACTCAGGTCTTTGCGCTTGGCAGGGAAGCGCTTAACCCACGAACCATCTCCCCGGCTTAAGTATATACTTCTCAAACAGGATTTTATCAAAAACTATAAAATGATGAAGAAAAACTTGATGTGCCCAGGGCAGAACCAGCATAGCATGTGGTACCTTACTGGGGATTGAACCCAGGTCCTTGTGTTTCCCTAGGCAGGTGCTTAGACCTGCTGAGCTATCTCCTTGGTCCTGTGTGGGTCTATTTCTGGAGCCTCTTTTCATTAATCTATCTGCTATTCCTCCACAATACCACAGACTTGATTGTAGTTATGTCTTTTTTTGTCTTTTCCACACAGGGTTTCGCTATGCCTGTCAGGCTGGCCTTGAGCTCACTGCATAGCCCCAGGCTGGCCTCAAACTCACAGTGATCCTCCTGCCATGTGCTACCACACATGGCTCCTATATAAAAGTCTTCAAAGAAGTTCTTTTTCCCCTAAGTTGTTAGCTTTGTCTAATTCCTTGCCTCACATATACATTTTAGGTTAATCTTGCCTATACACAATGCAAGATTTTAATAGGAATTGTGTTGAACTGGTGTACAGCTGGCTGACATCTTTACTGTGTCCTCTTCTGGTCCTTGTTCAAGGAATGTCTAGTTATTTAGATCAATTTTTAAAAAAGTTTTTCGGGAAAGGAGATAGCTCAGCAAATAAGCACTTGCCTGGCAAGCATGGATGAATTCAATCCCCGGGACTGCTAAAAAAAAACAACAGGATCACTACATGTCTGAGCTGCATAGTGAGACTGTACCAAATACATACAGTTACAACACACATGCACACATACACACAGAAATAGACCCACACAAATATACCCCATAGACTTTGTTTCTGTATTTAGGACAGGGTCTACAGGATCTCACTGCATAGATTGGACTCCTAGTGATCCTCCTGTTTTCAGCCTCCCAAGTCTGGGAGCACATGCACGCACCACCACGCCCAGTCTCAGTCATCAGGCCCCAGGTTGGGGCTGACTTGGCACTCTGAGGATCAAACCCAGCTGCTGCACTCCACTGAAGCAGGTGCTTTAGTCTGCCGAACTATCAGGCCAGCTCCTCCCCATAGATTTGTGACAAAGATGCAAAAGCCACTCAAAAAGGACAGCTTTTTCAAGATATGTGGAGGCTCATAGATACACAAAAGTGAACCTGTCTTACACTTCATACAAAAATTAACTCAAGATGGGTCACAAATGTGTGGAATATAAAATAAAACTTTGAAGAAAATGTAAATTTTTATGATCTAGTGCTGAGCAAAGAATTCTTAGATTTGATACTAAGAACATCATTAATAAAAAAAAATAATAACTTGGACATCATCAAAGCTTTAAATTCTTTCTTGGTGAAAAAAAAGCAACCGGGTGTGGTGGTGCATGCCTGTAATTCCAGCACTTGAGAGCCTGAGGCAGGCTGCTGTGAGTTCAAGACAAGCCTGGACTGCTTAGCAAGACCCTGTCTCAAAAAGACAAAGGGCCGAGGACATGGTTCAGTGGAATAAGCACTTCCCTGGCAAGTGCAAGGTTCTGAGTTCAATTCCCAGTTCCACTAAAAAAAGAATGAAAAGTTAAATTATGGTCTGGGATTAAAAATAAGTCATATATCCAACAAAGGACTAGTATCTAGAAGATACGAAGAACTTTTTTTAAGTAGATGTTTTGAGACTGGCGCTCTAATTTTGGGTGGCTTGAACTCACTATGTAGTCCAGGCTGGCCTCGAACTTGCAACAATCCTCATGCCTCAGCCTGCTAAGTGCTGAGATTACAGTCTAGGCCACCATACCTGGCTGAAGAAGTTTCAACCTTCTGTAGTAAACAAAAAAAAATGGACAAGGATGGGGCTGGAGAGATGGCTCAGTAGAATAAGCGCTTGCCTGGCAAGCGCAAGGTCCTGAGTACAATCCCCAGTTCTGAAAAAAAAACACAGAAAAAGAAAATGGGACAAGGGAAGATGGTGTGGTGGTATGGGCCTGTAATTCCAGCACTGGGGAAGCCAGCCCAAACGTCATAGCAAGAAAAAAAAGGAAAGAAACAGAGAGGGGCAGGAGACATAAACAGATATCTGAGTGAACAGGATATGACAAATTAACTTATTAAAAGATGTTCACTAGGACTGACCAGATAGCTCAGTGGGTTAAAGGGCTTACTTAGGCAGATGCAGGAATCAGGGTTCAATCCCAGGGCAAACTGAGATGGCAACAAGGGCTGGGGAGATGGCTCAGTGGAATAAGCACTTCCCTGGCAAACACGAGCCTGAGTTCAATCTCCAGTTCCACCAAAAAATAAAAATAAAGATGTTTGTTATTGGCCTCAGGAAAATGCGAATTTAAACCACAATGAGCTGTTACTACAGACCTGTCAGAATGGCTAAAAATTTAAGAAGGCATAACACAAAATGCCAGTGAGGATGTTGAGACTGGATCACATATATATTTACATGGGGTAAACATAAAATGGTGCATCCACCGGGCGTGGTGGCGCGTACCTGTCATTCCAGCATTGGGAGGCTGAGGCAGGAAGATTGTTGTGAGCTCGAGATCAGCCTGAGCTACAAAGTGAGTTTAAGGCCAGCCTGAACTGCATGTGAGACCCTGTCTCAAAAAGACAAAAATAAATAAATAAATAAAGTTGCAGCCACTCTGGAAAGAAATCCAGCAATTTCTTTTTTTTTTTTCCCCACCCTCCCCCCAGCAATTTCTTTTTTTTTTTTTTTTTTTTTTTTTTGTCTTTTTGAGACAGGGTCTCACTATGCAATTCAGGCTGGCCTTAAGCTCACTTTGTAGCTCAGGCTGGTCTCGAACTCATAACAATCCTCCTGCCTCAGCCTCCTGAGTGCTAGGATTACAGGCATGCGCCACCACGCCCGGCCGCCCCCAGCAATTTCTTAAAGAGCTAAAAATACTGGGTATGTGGTGCACACCTATGATCCCAGCACTCAGGAGACAGAGGCAGGAGTTGGAGGCCAGCCTGGGTAGACTACATAGTAAGTTCAAGACCAGCCTGAACTACACAGGAAGACCCTCTCTAAATAAATAAATAAATAAATAAGCTAAACATGCAAGCATCACACCACCCATAATCACACTATTAGTATTTATCCCACGTAAAGCATACTCACACAAAAACCTGCACACAAATATTCATGGTAGCTTTTTAAGAATGTATTTGGTACAAGGTTTCACTGCACAGCTTGGACCCATAGTGATCCTCCTGTTTTGAGCCTCCTCAGCACTGGGACTATAGGCCTGTGCTACCACATCCGGACTCAGTGCCTGGCTCAGTATGCCCAGGGTTCAGGGGCCAGTGCAGTATGCAGTACTGGGGATCAAACCCCAGTCCCTGCGCTTGCCTAGGTAGGTGCTTAGTTTGCTGAGCTATCTCACCAGCCATGAGGGAGTATGGTTATAGGAGGGTAATATGAAGGGTCCCTGTGATGATGACAATAATAGATATCTTGGCTATGTCACAGAATACAGGTATCCTATCCAATATCCAATATGGTGAAATTATTCTATGGATGTACTGTAATAGATGCTACCATGAAGGGGGATTAATCACAATTGCATATGAGCCTGCAATTGTCTTTAGATAATTTTTTTTTTTTTTTTAACTGCTTGACTCAGGCTAGGATGTAGCTCAGTGGCACAGGTACCTTCCTGGCATACACAAGGTTCTGAGTTCAATTCCAAGTACCAAAAAAGACAAAACAAGTAAACTTTTTGGGGGTTTTTGTTTGTTTGTCTGTTTTGTGGTACTGGGGATTGAACTCAGGATCCTATACATACAGACACTTATTCTACTGAGCTACAGGTAAACTGTTTGACTCAAACTCAAAATGGTTTTGACCCAGGCCTAGTGTCACACACCTGTAATCCCAGAACTTGGGAGGCTGAGGCAGGAAGATTGCTGTGAGTTCAAGGCCAGCCTGGGCAACAAAATGAGTTAAAGCCAGCTTGAACTGCATAGTGAAGCCTGTCTCAAAAAAAAAAGAAAGAAAAAGAAAAAAGAAAGAAAGGCGGGGGGGCTTTGATATTGATAAGAATTCTGGTTGCATGTGCTTGGCTTTGTCTCCCCTTCCCCAGTGTTGGGGATTGAACCCAAGGCCTCACAAAAGTGAGACAAGCACAGTACTACTGAGCTGCATCCCAGCCAGGGTTCTGTCTTCTTTTCCTTGGCTTGCCCAACATAGAACTGAGGCATATGCTTTGGCTGCAGGATAGATTATTTGAAGAGAGAACTGTGCTGGAAAACCCTGACCTGAATATCCTCAGCTTTCCAACTCCTCCTCATCGTTCTGGTTTTCAGGATCTAGCTCCTGGAGAGCAGACTTAAAAGGTCCACAGCTCACTCTTGCTAGGTAGTCATCTCAAAGTATGTCACAGTGACCGGGGAGGCTTGTTTCAGTGCATAAAGGGCTTCATTCCCTCAGAGATTCTAATTCATACCTCAGCTTGAGAAACAACTAGGCTCAAATTTGCAGCCAGGATTTTCTGGGCAGTATTAAGAGTTCCCACGCTGAGCTGTGCTCTAAATGGACTCTGGGAAAAGGAAAGGCTGAGTGGGAGCCCTGTGCAGCCCTGGCTCACACTCCTGTGCACACAGAGCTGCCTCCCCAGGTGCCCAGGGAGCTCACCGCGACATTGGGCTCGATGAGGCGGAGCTGCAGCTTCTGGGCAGCCTCCCATTGCCCGGTGAGGCAGAGTCTCTCCAGCTGGCACACCTGGGCTCCCAGGACGTTGGACAGGGCACACACGCCCCCCACAGCTCCTACAGAGCAAGACACCATTAACCAGGGTCACTTCCCACAGGGAATCCTGATACTGATCCCCAAACCTCTTCATCCCGGGGCACAGGATGTGAATTTCTGTGCCATTATTGGCCATGCTGTGTGAATCCATCCACACATTTTCAGAGAGAAAAGAGTGCTTTCATGTTCAAAATAGAATACCATGGGCCAAGCAGTCTGTGAAGAGCAGGGAAGTGGGCTCAGGCCTCCTCCCCTACCCTTCCTGGCCCAGGTTCTGGCTGTCCATTGTCATTGCTGGCTCATTACCTCTAGAAGGGTCTAGAGCTTGTGCTTCCTGCAATCTCTTCCCCTGGGACAGTGGAGGGTTGGGGGTAGGGAAGAATAGAGAGGGCTCTAGGCACAAGATCAGGGCTGGGAGTGTCCTCTTGCTGGCTGCATCATGGGCAGGCTGCAGGCCCTCTCTCATGCCCTTGTGCTCATCTAGGTAGTGAAACTATCGGTTGTAACCTCAGAAATCTCAGCAATCTCTGCCCACCCTTGAGTGTGATTAAGGGTTGCTGGGAGTGGCCCTGGGTACAGTAGCCTCAGGACTAGAAAGAAAGTGGGCAATTGGAGTGAACAAATACAGCTACCATTTGCAGAACACCTACCGTGTAGCAGGCACTACAGCAGGCCTGATGTTCTCTAACGCTCACAGTACCTCTTGGGGCTCACAGAGACTGTGTGTGCTGCCCTTCAGTGAGTAACTGGGAAAGCTGAGATTCCAGCTCACATGTCTCCATGCCAAAACCTGTCTCTTTCCATCCACTCTACTCTCAAGAAGGACCTGGAAATGGGTCCCCTCTTCTTTTCCTGCACTTTAGAGATTATAACATGGCAATGGTATATGTGCCAAGAACTAGGTACAAAGTCTTCAAAGACCAGAGGGAACAGGAACTCTTTTCCCTTGCAATACAGAAAGTCCTTGAGTTCTGTCTTGGGAGAATGTTCATAAATCAGATTCACTCATGATCCAATAAAGTGAGTCTTATACAATGTACCTGTAATTTGTTCGTTGTCTTTTTGAGATAGGGTCTCACTATGCAATTCAGGCTGGTCTTGAGCTCACTTTGTAGCCCAGGCTGGTCTCAAACTTTCAGTGATCCTCCTGCCTCAGCCTCCTGAGTTCTGGGATTACAGGGGTGTGCCACTCCACCCTGCTAACCTGACTTACACAGTACACTTGTGACAGTTTGCAACTCAAATGTTAGCGAGTCTGTCACTCACATCACGACCACTCTCCTTCGTGCTCATAATATTTGGGTGCTTTACTATAAAAGTAACTCAAAGTTAAATTACTTGGGATTTGGCTGATGGAAGCAAGTGCTGCCTTCCATTTTTGTTCTCCAGGGTTCAAATCCCACCTGAACCTAAGGATTTTGACTCAAAACACAGGAGCAGTTTTTTTTTTTTTTGTCTTTTTGAGACAGGGTCTCACTGTGCAGTTCAGGCTGGCCTTAAGCTCACTTTGTAGCTCAGGCTGGTCTTGAACTCACAACAGTCCTCCTGCCTCAGCCTCCCAAGTGCTGGGATTACAGGTGTGCCAGGAGCAGTTTTTATAAGTAACATTCCTAGAATCCCTGGACTAGACCAAATTATTTATTTATTTATTTATTTATTTATTTATTTATTTTATACTGGGAATTGATGGACTGGAACAGAACTTAAAGGTGCAGTTGAAAGTGTCAGGCTTAGTCCTACAGGTCTCACAGTGAATTCTAGTTTGGTACTTGCTGTGGAAGGAGTGGGGTGGAATTCTGACCTTGAGGGCCCGGAGGCCTAAAGATATCTGCCCACAGAGACTGATTTACAAGCTGAGATTAGAGGAGCTAAAAAATTGTTGGTCTCACCATGTAGTTCAGATTGCCCTTAAATTCACTATGTAGTCTACTCTATAGAAATTCTCCTGCCTCAGACTTCCAAGTGCTGGGATAATAGGCATGTGCCATCACACCTGGCCTGGAGGAGCTAAATTTTGCTCCTGCAGTACTACGAATTTAGCTTAGGGCCTTCACACTGCACTACATCCCCAGATCTTTTTCTACTTTTTGAGACAGAGTCTCACTAAATCATCAAGTACTTCAGCTAGGATCAAACCTGCCATCCTTCTGTCTCAGCAGGAGGCATGTGTGGGATCACAGGCATGCACCACCTCCCCAGCTCAGAAGAGCTAACTTGGTCATCTGAGCATGAACTTGGGGTAGAATAACCCGCAAACATTCCTACTGTAGCCCATGAATGGTAATGACCACCCTCCTAAACCCACAAGGTTACTCACAAGTACCCAGTATCAGGCAAGAAAATGGGGTGGGCAGCTTTCTAGCAGAGCAGCCTCTGCAGACTTGCCCTGGCCTTCCCAGCCTCTCCTAGCAGCCCCTGCTGGCTGGGTGTATCTTGGCTACCAGTAACAGTCGGAAAGCAATGGGTAACCTACCCATAGCATAGCTGGCCATCAAGAAGCCGGCAGATCCAGCCAGCACCCGGAAATCCTGATGCCTGGTCTTGTGAACAATCAGCGCAATTTTAGTCACCTGAAACAGCAAGCATGGTATAAGAGCCAACCCCAGGGTTGGCCATGAGCCTGAACAGGCAGCCCAGCTCCCCGAGAAGCTGTCATGTTCAGACAAAGGCCCAGAGAACCCAGGACCAACGCTGATCCCAGAGCAACCCTAAAGCAGGTAGCAAATGTCCCAGCACCCAGTGAAGGGGGAGGCCACCCCAGCCGGGGGGCAGCAGGCACTCACATCACCACCACTCTCCTTCATGCCCACGATGTTTGGGTGCTGAGAAAGTGTGACCACTGCATCCACAGGCAGATCTAGCCCCGTGTTGGCTGGGACATTGTACAGAACCACAGGGATTGGAGAGAGATCAGCAACCTGAGGGGCATAAAGAGAAAGGAGGAGCTGGCAGCTGCCCCAGGCCCTCAGAGCTGCAAGCCTGGCCCCAACAGGGCAGGCACTGCTGTCCGAACAGTTCTGCCTCCTGAATCTGAGCTGCCAGTGCTGCCACTACTGTAGAATGATGGAGTATCTATCGAGTGCGTCTACTTTCTAGGCACAGCTCCAAATCCTTTGTGTTCCAGATCTCATTTAAACCTCAACCACCAGTTTCTCACATTTTTTTAATATCTATTTTTATTTATTTATTTATTTTTGGTGGAACCAGGGAGTGAAGCGCTTATTTCACTGAGCCATCTCCCCAGCCCCTGTTCCTCATATTTTAGAAGGGGAGGAAACAGTGACCCAGTGGTCCAGTGGTTCACAGCTGGTGTATGGCAGCTGTGTTCACTTGAATTCAGCCTGCCACTCTGTTCCTAACTCCTCATGGCTCCTCTTGTTCCCAGGCCTTGGCCCTCATATCCACCTTGGTATAGTGGTGAATGAGGGCAGCGCTGTCCATGCGGCCGCGATAGTAGCAAGGGGTCACCACCATGACAGCGTCAGCCCCAACCTGTGCCATGCTGACCGTCATCTCCACGGTGGCTTGAGTAGCTGCAGGAGGGAGAACAGGAGGAAGAGTCAGTCTGGGCTAATACCCTGGGACAGGCAAAGGGAGCCTCAGAGTATCCCCCAAGAGGCAGAAGAAGCTGACAGAACCCAGCCCAGGGCCCAGGAGCCTGGACCCCTCAGCCCAGCCAGCCCACGCCCCAGGGCATTCAGGCCTCACACTCGCAGCCGGAGCCTGCTAACAGGAGCTTGTCCTTGGGCATTGCCTGGCGCACTCGGCTCACCACCTCCAGGCGCTCGCTGCTTGTCAGCAAGGGGAACTCGCCAGTGGAGCCTTGGACCACAAAGCCTGCAACAGAGGCCCTGTTTCAGCAGCTGATCCTTTCCCATCCTCCCAGGAGTGACTGGAACACTGGTGTTCAACACCCGCCAGCTTTCTACTACCGCATAGCTTGCCACATCTTTCCTTCCCATCCCTGTCCTCATTTAGGAAGTCTACTTTTTGTCAGGTGTATGACAATCTCCTTAACAGTTTTTCTTTGAAGAATCCCCCTACCCTCAGTAATGTTGATTGAATTCACATGCTAGGCAAATGCTCTACCAGTGAGCTACATCCTCAGCCTTTTTTATTTTTGGTGGAACCAGGGACTGAACTCAGGCCCTTGTGCTTGCCAGGGAAGTGCTTATTCCACGGAGCCATCTCCCCAGCACCCTCAGCCTTTTTATGAGGCAGGATCTATCTACACTGCCCATGCTGGCCTTGAACTTGCAGTCCTCCTGCCTCAACAACCCCAGGTATAGGGATTGCAAGCATATGCCACAATGACCAGCTATTTTTCTTTGTTTAATGAAATATTTTAGCCACACCAGAAAGAATGGTCAGTAATATGAGCCACACCTGGGTACCCAGTGCCCACAGAAAACTGATCCTGACCACCTCTCTCCTTCCAGCTCCTGGTCTTTCTTTCTTTCATTTTTTTTTCAGAGCTGGAGATTGAACTCAGGCCCTTGCGCTTGCTTATTTCACTGAGCCATCTCCCCAGCCCTGGCTCCTGGTCTTGAGTCAGGCAATTATTCTCAATCATGCCTTTGTACTCTTGCAATGTACTTATGGACCCATAATATACAAAGGCTTTTATAATGTTAAGCTTTGTAGAAATAGAACAAACCTTGTATAACTTTTTAGAATTTGATATTTTCACTTAATGTTACGTTTTGAGCTTTGTCCATGTAGCACATAGCTGAGATTCACCCATTTACTATTTATTTATTTATTTTGGTGTAACTTCTGTTTGTTGCTACACTCAGGCCCTTGCACTTGCCAGGGAAGCACTTATTCCACTGAGCCATCTCCCTGGCCCCATGCCAACTCTTTGGACTGTCAGAACTAATCTTTTCTGCCAATTCTCTGGGTAAAAATTTAGATCTCATTGTCTTATCTTGTATTATTTGAGAAGCTTCCAACCTTTTTATTTCTAAGAAAGACCAAAGAGGGTCGGGGACATAGCTTAGTAGAATAGGCACTTGCCTGGCAAGTGCAAGGTCCTGAGTTCAATCCCCGGTTCCACCAAAAAAAAAGAAGGGGGGCCAGGGAGATGGCTCAGTGGAATATGTGCTTCTCTGGCAAGCTCAAGGGCCTGAGTTCTATCTGCAGTTCTGCCAAAAAAAAAAAAAAAGAAAGAAAAAGAAAAAAGAAAAAAGAAAGAAAAGACCAATGGAATTTATGTTCTTTTTTTTTTAATATATATTTAATATATGGTCTACAGGGTCTCACTACACAGATCAGACTTGTAGTGATCCTCCTGCTTTTAGCCTCCCAAGTGCTGGGATTACAGGCAAGTGCCACCATGCCCAGTCTCAATCACTGTCTCAGTGCACCCCGGGGGCAGGGCCAGCAGGGAAAACCTGGGATCGAACCCCAGTCCCTGCACTCTGCCTAAGCAGACGGTTTTTTTTTTGTTGTTGTTGTTTTGTTTTTTTGTCTTTTTTTTTTTTTTTTTTTTTTTTTTTTTTTTTTTTTTTTTTTTGTCTTTTTTGAGACAGGGTCTCACTATGCAGTTCAGGCTGTCCTTAAGCTCATTTTGTAGCTCAGGCTGGTCTCGAACTCACAACAATCCTCCTGCCTCAGCCTCCCGAGTGCTGGGATTACAGGCGTGCGCCACCACGCCCAGCTCTTGTTTTTTTGTCTTTTTGAGACAGGGTCTCACTATGCAGTTCAGGCTGGCCTTAAGCTCATTTTGTAGCTCAAGCTGGTCTTGAACTCACAACAATCCACCTGTCTCAGCCTCCCAGTGCTGGGATTACAGGCATGCGCCACTATGCCCGGCTCTAAGCAGGCGTTTTAATCCCCTGAGCTATCTGGCCAGCCCAGAGTTAGTAGAATTACTTCCTAAGTTTTTCCATTTAATTTTCTTTTTCTTTCTCTTCTGTCTCCTCTGCACTGTATCCCAATTTTTACAAAATGTAAATAGTTTACAAATACTTCACACAATCATATTATTAATAAATAGAAAGATGTTTGGGGAAATGACAAGAAAACTGAAGGGCCAGGGAGACAGCTCAGTGGAATTAGCACTTCCCTGGCAAGTGCAAGGGCCTGAGTTCAATCCCTGGTTCCACCAAAAAAAAAAAAAAAAAAAAAAAGAGAGAGAGAGAAAGAAAATTGAGGCTTGCATTGTACACAGAAGCCCTGCCGTACAGGTCTGAGATATGAGCCGTGGATATGATGTGGAGCTTCCGAGCAGTCAAAGCTAAAAGGGAAATGTGTTCAGCCAACAGGTATGTAGAACTGAAAGGATAAAAAGCAAGCAGCTGCTCTGGCACAGACCAAGAGAAACTGTTCCTGTGAGTCACCCTTATGGGAACACAGCGTGACATGGACTAGGCTGCACACCACAAGCCATGCTTCCTACATCACTAGGCTGTGCCGAGTGGCTTGCCAGGCATCACTCATAGCTAGCCTTTTTCTTTCTTTCTTTCCTTGCTCCCTTTTTCAAGTATTTTGCCTTGATAATATAGCAGGAAGCATCCTGAGGAAAATGGCTCCTGGGTTTCACTGGGTCACCTCCTGAGGACCAGCTCCTCCAGTCAGACTGGAAGCTCAAGGGAGGAGCTTCTGTGTGTTTCTACACCAGGAGCCCTAGGCTTTCTCAGAAAAGCGGCCAGTCCTGGATGAGGGCTCTGCTCTGGCTGTGATCAGAGCAGCACCCTTGACCAAGGAGTTAGAGGGCAGATTCCTTGCTAATTCTCTGTGCAGAAGCCAAAGCCATCTGCTACCCCGGGCTAGGGTGGACTTAAGCCAAAGCCACAGTCCTTGACCCAAAATGCCCACTTCCAAGTCACTTTTCATCCAGAGGTAAGTTCCAGAGGCCCCTTAGCCCCACAGATGGACCCAGCCTCAAAGCAGGACAGAAGGATCTGGCGCTCAGGGAGGCAACTCACTCCTCTCTTTGGAAGGAGGCATCTGCCCTAGCCTTGACTCCCAGGCTGAGGACGGGACAGTGTGGTGTTCTAGGCTGGAACCTGGTGTTCAGTAGTCAGCTGTCATGGAGTCAGAAGAAAGTGTCAGGCCTTGTGGGCTGGTGTTAAAGGGAAACCTGGAGGAGGAGCCAACTCCCCCAGCGCTAGCTGAAAGCTGAGCATTTGGGTTTTGGAAGCTACTCTCAGCTGCTGCCATGGTCCTGCTGGGTGCTCCAGAAGGCCAGGGTGGCTTGAGAGGGGCAGTGGGTGATTAGGGCGAGGGACACACAAACAGCACCATGATTCTACTGTGATCAAAAAGAATCACAGAGGGGGCCAGGGAGATGGCTCAGTGGACTAAAAGCTTCCCTGGCAAGTGCAAAGGCCCGAGTTCAATCCTTGGTTCCACCAAAAAAAAAAAAAAAAAAAATCACAGATTAAAATATTATAGGTGCATGAATTCAGCAAAATAATCCAATATAGTCCAATGGTCTATAATAGTAGTGGGTTATCTGTAGGACTGGCAATGTCAGAAGTTGTTGACTTGAGCCTTTTACAGCTCAGCATGTTAATATGGCTTTACTTTATATATCTCACTTTAATACTTTTCTGCTGGATGGTTAAGACCAAGATAAAGCAAGACCTATATAACAAGAAATGTAACTTTTTATCTGACAAGGTCGGTCAAATCCCCTCAGGATTTACCCTGAAACCCTGTACTGGACATCACGTCTTCATCTTGTACTATGAATACCCACTATGAAGACAACAATATGCAATGTATTAATTATTGAAACTGTCCTACTAATCGGTCTTGAAATCTGTCCTTTGAAGGAACCAAGGGTTTGAAGGACACAGACTGGAAAGCACCAGCAAATCCATAATAGATACAAATGGTAAGAGATTTCTCAGTCAGTGTCATTTTGAGCTAGTGCCTTGTAGTAGGCATCTTCTAGAGATTCATAAGGCAGGTGGGGAGAGGTTATCACTTGTCCACCCCCCAACCCTCCACCCCTCTACCCCCCCACTCCAGTCCCAGCAAAATACCTTCTTGGGACCTGGGAAAAGGAGACAGTGAAGAATCCTAGACAGAGGAATTGTCCATGTGCGAGGAGGTCAAAGATAAACCCAGGAGGGGGAGCCATGTGGATTGGCAGGAGGAAGCAGGGAGGCAGCCCTGGGAAGGAATCAGGGATTCCACAGCTCTGGAATCAGGGAAAGCTGTGGCTGATTCTGGCAACGTCTCTTATTACCTCAGGCACAGTGTGTCTCTGAACACAGTAGCTTTATTTGTGAAATAGATATAACCTAAGGCCTTCATCACAGAGCTATGACTTGACACTTGACACAGGGCAGGGCATATATTTAATTTTTTAGGGTGCAACCTTTTTTTAAAAGCCCTCAAAAAAAAAGGGCTGGGTGATTCCACACAGTGGAGTAAGGGCTTTCCTGGCAAGCACAAGGGCCTGAGTTTGATCCCAGGTTCCACCAAAAAAAAAAAAAAAAAAAAAAAAAAGGAAACTGCCAATAAGACAAGTAACATATCACAGCAATCACCATAGGCATAGCCACAGCTTAAGCAGTAGTGACCCCAACAAACTTGACAGTTGTGGATGCAGATTGCAAGGAGGTTCTAACATGGATCCCTAGGGGTCCCTGGAGGCAGGTGGGGAAAGGAGGGAGACCCCCAGGTCTGACATAGCACCACCTGACTTCCTTATTCTAGTCTGAAAACCTGCTCTTCCCTGATACCTGGCTACTTCCTGCTCCCCTGGCAATAGCAGGTGGTGGGTTAGAGGCCCCTAGAGCTATCTCCCCCCCAGCATCTGAGACTGGAAGTGGGGTAGGAGACCAGTGATGGGTGGGTCAGAGGAGCTCTTTCATGGAGTCTCAAAATCCAAGGCAAGGCCCCGATTAGGCCCAACTGCTAGAGGAGACCTCTCCCTTCACCCCTCCCAGACCCAGGCTGGCCACAGAGCCCCTGGACTCAGAGTGAGGGAGTGCAAGGCTTTATTGGCTCCGTTCCAGGCATTTGGCATCAGTGGGGCTTTTGGCCACTCCTGAGGTGTGCCTCATCTGTGTCCTCTCAGTGGGTCCTAGGGGCCTCAGTGTCTGTCACAGCTGCATCCCTTCCCTCCAGCTCTTCCTCCAGCAGGGAGATATGGAAGAGCCTACTCAAGACCCCTGGTGAAGGGGCTGAGGAAGAAAGGATTTTGGTGACAGCATCTTACCATAGGCCACATAAGTTTCCCCACAGAAGAAAAACAGGCCTGTGGGGGTGGGGGCAGCCCTGCTGGGGGGAGGGATGTGTGCTTTTGCAGCTTCAAGAATTATGCATCTGGTGGCTGCGGGTGGGCAGGTTATGGCTCTGGTGGCTCTGGTGCCCTGGGTGATTGTGGTGGTTCTGGTGACCCGTCTGATTCTGGTGGCCTGTCTGACTCTGGTGGCTTGGGTAGCCAGCATGCTTCTGGTGGCTCGGGTTGCCTGGATGACTCTGGTGGCCATAGAAAGTACGTGTGTGGTTGGCACCAGCCGTGGTGGTTTCTCGGTGGGTGAGGAAACTCCTTTTCAGCTTCATCTCTACCTCTTCGAGGGCCTTCAGCTCCTCCGGACTGATGTCCCTGGAATCCAGGTGGCCTGAGTGCTGGTAAGCCGTGGCTCGCTGTAGCATGGAGTTAGCCACACACTGCCCCTGGATGTCAATCTCCTTGATGCAAGCAGCTACACTAGCCCACGTGGCCTCATCCATGGACGAGGGCTTTCCTGACTCCTTTAGGGTCTCCTTGGTCACGCTGGACCCCGACATCTTCTGCCTGCTAGTGACAGATTCCCGGTGAAGACCTGTGCCCCCTTCTCTATGCCTGGAGGTAACAGTCTCCACACAAATGGTAGTGCTGGCCTTCCCACCCCCGCTCTCAGGCTGGATGGCATTTTTGCTGGAGCTGGCATGGTTGTCCAGAGCCAGTTTCTCCTTTGACAGGCAGCTAAAGTGAGATTTGATCCAGCTCTCCTCTGCTTTGTGGGATTCTGCTGACTCCGCTTGTGCGGCTTCAGGAGCTAGCTTACTTGTCCTCTTCCTCTGAGCCCACAGCAAGAGGCCGCTGCCTCCCAGCAAGAGGATGGTCCCCAGCACCACCTTGCATGATGGTTGCTGGATGAACTCCAAGAAGGCCTCCAGGACCCTATGCCAGGCAGGCAGAGCAAGGAGCACACTGGGAGTCAGGGAGCCAGGTGGTATGGCTCATGCTTGAAAGGGCAGGCTGTCCATGAGTGCCTGACACCCAGGCCACTCCACCCTTCCCTTGGCTACCACTGTTGCCTCAGCAATGAGCCTCATTGTGAAGAAGACAGTTGGGGTGGGGGAGGGGAACTGCCTAGCCCTCAAGCCTAGCCTGGCATTCATTACCTCAGGCCTGGCCCTGACTCCCTCTGAGCAATGTCCTCAAAATTGGTGCAAAGATAGTTTTTCCATTCTCACTTCCCTTTGGCTTGTGTTACTCAGCCCTTATCTTCCAGTCTTCTGTTTTTATTTCCTCCCCAAGGGCAGAGGATGCAGAGTTAGGCTGGCCAAGGCTAGGATGGCATCCATTCTGGGCCTTCTGAGACTAGTGTCTTTTTCTCTCCAGGCACATCTCTGCCATCACTCAGCGTGTTCCATCCCCATGTGTAGCTTCCAGCCCCACTACAGGACACGACCCTGAAGGAAAAGGACTCAGGAAGGAGCTCATTCTAGACTAAGACGGGGTCACATGTGAAGAGAGAAAGGAGTGGACTATGGAGACAGAGCAGATAGGACAAAAGACTTCACTGGGTCCCCAGTCCCCAGTGCCATGGTAGAGTGGCACTGCTTCCCCTTGCCTTAGAGATGCTCCTGCCACCCAAAATGCACAAAGCACAGTGCAGGGCGTTAGAAGCTAGGCTACTTGGCTGCTTTCACTGAGGCTGGCATAATTTTAAGTAATTCCCCTGCATCTCAGAGAAAAAAATATGCCTGGGATACCCTTTTTTTCCCTTGAAGTCATCTAAGTATTTTGAAAATAAAGCCAGGTGTGGTAGTACACACCTGTCATCCTAGCACTTGGGAGGCTGAGGTAGGAAAATCAATGTGTGTTCAAGGCCACACGTTGGCTACACAGTGAGTTCAGCCTGGACTGCACAGTGAAACACTCTCTCAAATAAATAAGTAAATGCCAAAATTGGCTTTAAAAGTTGTGACATTTTATTTAATTAATTATTATTATTATTATTTTTTTGTAGAACCGAGGATTGGACTCAGGCCCCTGTGCTTGCCAGGGAAGCACTTATTCTACTGAGCCATCTTCCCGGCCCCCAAAAGTTGTGACATTTTAAACAAAACATCTCTAACCATAATGATTTTTAATACCAACATATACAAAAATGTATTTCACAAGAAATTACAGTCTACTCCTCACAGAAAGACACAAGCTTCAATTTTTATAGGTGACATCTCTCCTGTCTTGCTTGATTAACTCTGTGGTTGTCCACTAACTTTAGTTGAAAATAACAACTCAAAGTCCACCTTTGAGGTCACTTTCAGGTGAGTTCAGGCCATATGGTCCTTTGGAGAACTCTTCCTTCACTCTCTAGTTATAACTTCATTGTGTTTTTTGAGCCAGGGTCTCACTAGATCATCCAGGGTGGCCTCAAGCCTCGCTATGCAGCCCTAATTGCCTCAAGCACACAATCCTGTTTCAGCCTCACTAGTAATGGGATTAAGGTGTGTGCTCAATTTCTGGTTATAACTTTTACTGAAATAATCAGTATAAATTAGCAATGATTTAAACATTAAAAAACAATGGCTACACAGTTTCAGCAGGGCCTTCCAAGGGGCTCTGTATCCATTCATCTAGGCTCCCAATGCCTCTGCCTCTTCAGAGTTTTTTTTTTTTTTTTTGTCTTTTTGAGACAGGGTCTCACAGCAGTTCAGGCTGGCCTTAAGCTCACTTTGTAGCTCAGGCTGGTCTCGAACTCACAACAATCCTCCTGCCTCAGCCTCCCTAGTGCTGGGATAACAGGCCTGCGCCGCCACGCCCAGCTTTCATTTTTACTTCAATTGTACATGCTTGCAGTACTGAACAATTACATCCCTTGTGGGAGTTGATATAAATGCATAACACATCTTAATTCTTTTTTACTTCTTCCCCTCCCTCTTTCTAGGGCATGTTGTTGCAGACACCTCAACACACAATGTGACAGCTGTGCCTCTGCCCAAGTATAGGTCATAGGACCTACTCCAGAACTGGACTCTATGAGCTGACAGTTTGGTTGAGTCCACAGAAGCTCTGGCTCTGTGCTGTCTGTGGCCCTAGGAGCCGAAAGGCCCGCTTGCCATGCTAGGATGAGGAAACCACACTAGGTGGGTTCCATAATCTCTCAAGTTCCTCTAAGGGCCAGCCAGGAGCCTCCCTCAGATCTTTCACCTGCAGGGGCTGGGCTCTCAGTCTCAAGCCCTCCTTCCTTGATGTGCAGTGGAGAGAGGGCTCAGACGAGGCAGGAGACCACATGCCCAATCCCCCAAGGTCTTCACTCCAGAGCCCGCCCAGCAGAGCAGATCCACTGGATGGAAAGGAGAGGATCTTGGGAAGAGTGAGGGTTTCCCACAAGTCTCTGGGTAGCAGGTAGACACCAAATACAACATCCTCCCTCCCAGTTCCTGATCTGGAGAGCCTAGGAGGAAACTGAATCAGAGACCTCTGCCAGAGGCTTGGGACCTTTTACTTCACCTCACCTAAGCTTCTGACCTCTGTGAGCAATCCAAGGCACACATGTACCTCGAGTTGGTTTCCCTGCTCACTGTAAGTGTTCACAGGGACACGGGAAGGGTCACGTCATTTCTATGCTGAGCTGTGACGGGAGGCTCAGTTGCACCACCGATCACTGTCACAAAGCAGCTAAGCCACATTACCAGTCATACTGCCATTTTAACACTATCACCTTCTCATATATAGAATCAATACCTTCTTCTATAGAGCACCCTGTACCCCAAAGTGTGCTTTCACTTGCATTCTGTTTTTTCTCCCAACCATTTCACAGCATAGCCATTACTAGTCCCACGTGTCATATGAGATGGAGGTTTACAGAGATTATCCCACTACCAGTGAGGGGCAGGGCTGTGATTGGAAACCAGAGCCCCACTGTCTTACCTACTACCCTGTACCACCCAGCTTACAGCACACCACTCCCAAAGCTGGGGCCTACACTATTTGTTGAGGTAGTCAGGTCTGGTGACTCAGGGCATGGTGACAAGAGTCAGCGAGCAGAAAGAAGCAATATAAACTGCACCACCAGAGCCGGCTCAGACCTCACGCCAGCCATAAGGGAGCTCAGTGGCCTTGGGCAGTGGCTGTATCTTTGAGTCCCAGGTTCCCCTCCACAAGGTGGTACTGGTCTGCCCTAGATTACCATTTTCTTCCACCCCCCTGTATGGCATCTGTGGCTGTGTGGCACATTGGAGTCCTTGGCCTCAGCGAGGGGGAGACCTATGTATAAAGGAGAAAGTCCAAGGAGCCAGTACAAGAAGTAATTCTGCCAAGGAAAGCTTGCCCAGAAGATGAGGGCTGACGCTGGCTGCATGCCACATGTGACTTCCTTTGATGCGGTCACAGTAGCATGAGGGAGGGCCTGCTTCCCATGAAGCCGCAGCCATTCGCCAGCACGGTCCTACACAGTAACTTTGGGACCTCAAAAGTCACCTTAGCCCTTTACAGCCGGAGAAACGGAGGCAGAAGAGTTGGTCTGTGGTGTGAGCGCCTGAGAGCCTTCCAGACCTCTGATTTCCCTCCCGCGGGAAACAGGCCTGCTTACCTCGGAAGGGAAAGGTTCCTAGTTTGTGTAGGTTCTCCTCCAACTTCTCATAGTCCACCTCTGCGTTGGCAGTGAAGGGGGTGGTTATAGGGGGGTAGATACCTGCGATGTCTACCTTCTTCCTCTGCCCTGAGGCCCAGCCCCTCACATTCCTAGACAAGCCCCTGCTCAGCCCCTGCCTCAAAGAGGCCCATACATGGGGACACAGCATCTCTCAGGCAGCCTGGGGCCTCGCTGGCCTCTGTCCCCAAGTGAGGCTGATTTTGAACCTCTCTTTCTCCCTGTTAATGATCAACACATCTAGTTAAAAATTTGCAGTCCCCCAGACTTGTAAGCCGTGGGGAGGCCCTAGCTGGGTGCTGCCAGTGTCAGAAGCTAGACCTGCAGGTAGCACGGAGCCCGTTTTCCCGCGGGGAAGCAGCTGAAAAAATGGCACAATCCAGTTTCCCTCTGGGCTAGACCCAGGGCTGGCTTCTGGGTACTAACACTAAAAGGCCTCTCCAGTCGGGCCCGGGCCCTCCTTTCACAATTCCCAGCCACGAAGCCAGGGGCCCAATCAGTTTCCAGGCTGGTTGGAGGCTGGCAGAGCTGATTGGCTGAGCTGGCCTGGCCGGCTCAGCAGGCGGTGCTGGGGGAGGGGCGAGGGTGGCCTGCTTGTCTCAGCGGCTGCCAGCCTTCCCTGCTAGGCTCTTCCTGCCAAGGTGGCCCAGTGAGGCCTGTGCTGGCCACACACAATCCCCCCAGCAGCTCTGGGGTAGTGGTGAAGTGAGGATCTCACCAGACTGACATGTGCAGCCACCATACCTGGGATTCAGGGCTTGGAAAGGTGCAGAAAAACAGGGTGGCAGAGAAGAAACATGGCCACAGCAGAGAAAGCAGCAGGGCTGGCTCAGAGAGGCCAAAGGGCTCCATGTTGCCTTTGTCCCTAAACCCACCTTTGGCCCGGTCTGCATTCCTATAAAATTTCTTTTTTATTTATGTATTTGGCTGGCTCAGCCCACCCTGAGGGCAGGGCTGGCATGGCATGTGGAGCTGGGGATTGAACCACAGTCTCTTGCACCTGCCTAAGCTTGCGTTAAGCAGCCTCTTTAAACTGCTGAGCTATTTCGCCTGCCCACCTATAAAATTTCAAACAAAAAGGGAAACAAACATCATAAATAGCAAAAACAATTTTTATTGTGCTAGTTTGTGGGTGTTCCTAGATTGTACAGTGGGTTGGCTGGGTTCTCTGTTCTGGGGGGTCGGTCACTTTAGGATCCGTCCTGTTGTTCATAGGAGGGGCTGAGTGTCCGCTGGACTGATGTGGGCATTTACTGGACTGGAACTTGCTGGGGGGTCTCACGTCCACTCTCGGGCCCCTCTAGCCCATTATGCTCTGGCTCAGGATGTTCCAGGGCATGCCGAGTGTCTGCCTGCCACAGCTGCACCAGGTCTGTGGGGGTCTTTCCTGCCTGGAGGAACCACAAGGAGATCTGGTCAGGATTCCAGAGCCTACTAGACTAGAAGGTGCCCTGGGCTACACCAGTGGCCTTATGTGGGGGTCCCTGGCCATAGGTGAAGATATCTGGTGGTCACAAGCTTAAGCCTTCTACCCACGACAATGCCCCACAACAAGAATTGTCCACCTCTAAATAGCGGTGCTGAGGTTGAGAAGTACTCTCTCTGTAGCTTTCTGCTTTCCCCACTATTCCCTTGAGGCATCCCACACCCCTTTCTTTTGTGATTACCCTGAGCCCCACAGAAAAACTTGGACTGGGGAACATCAATCCTCAGAAACCTCAAGGACCACTAGGAAAAGGAACAGTTATGCAAACCAAGTGCTCAAACTAAGTGCTCAGGCACCTCCTGATTCTTCCCCTCCCTTATCTCTGGCAGCCTTTGTGTTAGGATCCCTAGTCCATTTGGGTGCCCTGGGAAAGCGCTGCATCTCTGTTTCTCTGGGCTTCTACACAACACACACACATACACACACACAACACACACACACACACACACACACTCTGGGGAAGTGGGTGGTAGCAATGGTATTAATGGGAGAGGACAACTGGAGTGCTATGCTGAAGGGGAGAAACAATGACATGCATACTCACCAGGTTCTTGGCCATCATGTCAGCCCCATGAAGGAGCAGCAACTTGATGATTTTGTAGCGGTTGAGCCTCACCGCGTCGTGCAAAGCAGTGTCTCCTTCCTAGAACCAGGGGAGCATTCAACACAGCACTTGGGGCAGTAGATAGGGAGCAGGGTGGCAGGAGGTGGGCTAGAGACCTTGCTCCTAGGAGTCCCAGTGGAAAGGCCCACTTGCCTGTGGTAGCCGGCCATCTGCCCACACAGCTGTGATGTGGCTGGCCAGGGAACAGGGGAAGCACTCACTCTGTCTCTGGTGTTGATATCCAAGCCCAGGGATAGAAAGTGTTCCACAATCTCCACACGCCCCGTGCGGACCGCCACATGCAGAGGGGTGCTCAGCAGCTGTGGGCATAGGCAGGAATGGCTGACTGAGTGTGCTGGACTGTGGTGCCTCTGGGACGGGGGCCTGTTCTAATTCCATCTTTTTGGGGTTTGTTTCTGACTCTTTCAGACAGGATCTTGCTATGTACTGCAGGCTGACTTCACTGTGGAGCACAGGCTGGCCTCGAACTCCAAGTGATCCTCCTGCCTCAGCCTCTCCAGTGCTAGGATTGCAGGTGGCAGAGAAGAAATCTGCCACCATCCCCAGCTTGCTTGCTTATTTATTTGAGACAGGGTTTCATTGTGTATTCCATCAGTCTTGGCCTGACTCCACCTTAACCTCTCCCCTAAGCCCTGTTGCCAAGGCCTGAGCCCTGGAAGGGTTGAGCATGGCACAACTCTCTACCATCCTACCCAGTGGCCTAACTCCAAATCTCATATGTCACCTCCTCTGGCAGCCTTCTCATTCTCCTCTCACCCTGTTGTAAGCAATACTTCACTCTTCATTTGTTTCTGTACTTAATATTTTGTGGTGCTGGGGACTGGACTAGGGCTTGCACATGCACTTGGGGACTGCTCTGCAAACCTTTAGAAACCCAAACAGCTCACTATCTTCTACCGGTGGAGCCAGTATACCTTTGCTCCCTTCCCTTTTCCCGCGGTGACCCTAATATCTACGGCATCTGAGCACTGTTGCCTACCTTGTCTCTCACATTGGCATCTGCACCTCGGCTTTGCAGGAGTTTTACCACCTCCAGGTGGCCTCCACGACAGGCCCAATGCATGGCTGTGCAGTCCAGCTGGAAGCAAAACACAGGGCCTAACTTAGAATTGTAAGGAAACAAGTGCCCAGGGAAAACGACTCCAGCCAAAAAGACAGAGAGACACAGGAATGGCACACACACTCCTGCTCCTGGGCAGCAGAAGAGAATGAGCAGAGACTCACCAGTGGTCCATGCCAGTAACAAAGGAGGCTCAGGAAGGAGATGGAGCTTGCCCATTGTCACACAGCCCACCAGAAGTGGGACCCAGCCCTGAGAAGTCTATTCCACCCCAAGTTGGTAGGGAGCAAGAGTCTAATGGTACTGGGCCCACCTCACATTTGCCCCCTCGACTCTGGCCCTCTTGCTCACCCGATCCTGGAAGTCCACGGTAGCCCCACTCCCCAGAAGCTTCTCCAAGATCTCCATGTGGCCCTCCAAGGAAGCTCGGTGAAGTGCTGTCCGACGAAACTGTCCCCAGAGAGGCCATCAGGACCTGACCGCTGGTTTCTGGCCCCAGGCCTGAACCCATCTCCCCAACCCCAAGTTGAAGCCCAGGCTTTGCCACAACGTGATTTGGATTCCTGTGCTGGGTCCTCATGTCTCCCTCAGTCTGCTCACTCCTTTATGTTCTACCCAGACCAGCTTGGGCTCCCTGCCATGGGGACTCTGACCTCGCTGCCCACCAGCACAGCGCCCTGTCTGCACGAGCTGGCCTCTCTACTGGGCAGGTCTGTTTAGCCTTCAGTTCTGAGTCCTTGATTAATATATGCTACTTCTCCAAGGTGCAGCTGCTGTGCCATTGTTTCCTTGAAACCTCTAGGCCAGAGGTGACCTGGGGAGCCAGAAGACCCTGCGCGACGACAGAGTGTTTGAGGGCAGAACGAGACTTCTTGGACATTGTTTTCCCCTGCGTGCTGAGCACAAAGCCAGGATGAGGTGGTCCCACTGAGTACTGCTTCAAGGAGGCAGTGAATGACCCTCCTCCCTGCTCAGTGCAGCACTTCCTGCTTTGAACTCCTGACACTGAAATACCAGTCAGGGCTGTAAGGTGTGCCTTCTACCTCTGACGATCTTGGTATGACTAGTCTCCTCCACTCCCAGCCTCTTAGCCTCTTTTCTTTTCTTTTTTTTGTTGTTGTTTTGGTGGAACCAGGGATTGAACTCAGGCCCTTGTGCTTGCCAAGGAAGCACTTATTCTACTGAGCCATCTCCCCAGCTCCTTTTTTCTTTCTGTATTTGGTACAGGATCTCACTGCAGTGTGATCTTCCTGTCAGCCTCCCCAGCACTGGGTCTTGGTGGCAAGCTCAGTGTACCCGGGGTTCTGGGGCTGACAGGGCATGTGATACTGAGGACTAAACCCAGGTCTTTGCTCTTGCCTATGTAGGCACTTAGACCACTGAGTTATCTTGCCAGCCCCCTTTTTCTTTTTTTAACTCCCACTACTGGCTAGGTAAAAGGTGATGGAACAGACAAATAATATTAAGACCCTAGAAGCTAAAGGACAGTGGTCCAAGTTACAATAACACAGGCTGAGGACAAATGATGGTTACTGTGTTTGATTCCAGATAAGAGAGCAAGGGAGCAAGGAAGCAGTTTGGGGAAAACAAAAACTGTGGTAATGGGAATATTTTTTTAAAAATAGATGGTAAAAAGACGGGCATGGGGGCACACACCTGTGATCCCAGTGCTCAGGAGGCTGAGGCAGGAGGATCATTTAGAGTTCAAGACCAGCCTGGGCTACAAAGTGAGTTCAAGGCCAGCCTAAACTGCATAGCGAGATCCTGTCTCAGAAAGAAAAAAAAAGTA
The DNA here is from genome assembly GCA_004027165.1 of Ctenomys sociabilis. Classification (NCBI taxonomy): domain Eukaryota; kingdom Metazoa; phylum Chordata; class Mammalia; order Rodentia; family Ctenomyidae; genus Ctenomys; species Ctenomys sociabilis. The sequence goes on along the minus strand of PVKA01009667.1, from coordinate 18,340 downwards.
AAATAAGGTGGTGATGGTGGCTGCACATTGTAAACGCCACTGAATTATATGCTTACAGTGGCCAAAATGGCATATTTCATGTCCTATTTTATCACAACAGAATAATAAAAATGAGTTGGGGGTGTAATTCAGTAGTTGAGCAGTTGCCTAATAAGCCTGCCTGGGGCCTGGGGTTCAATTACCAGCACAAACACAGAGGAGACTTACAGGCAGCATAACATTATATCATGAGAAACAAAATATGTCCTACAATTTGCTTTATAGCTTTTTTTTTTTTTTTTTTTTTTTTAGTACAGCGTCTACAGGGTTTCACTACATAAATCAAACTCATAGTGATCTGCCTGTTTTCAAAGCCTCCCAAAGCTGGGATTACAGGCACATGCCTCCAGGCCCACTCTCAATGAATCCCAGGGGTGGCACAGCTTGTGGTGCCTAGAATCAAATCCCATCTCCTGCACTCTGCCTGAGCTATCTGGCTTTAGTCTGCTGAGCTATCTGGCCAGCCCTGCTTTATAGGTTTTGCATTCATTCAACAAATATTTATTGAGATGATACTATTCCATTAATTATAACATACTGTGAGAAATGTGGGTCATGTAACAGTGGAGGAAATGGAATGACCCTCCCAGCCACAGTTCCCACATTTAGAGAGTGGTAGACATGGGATTTGAGCCCAAATAGACTGGTCCTGAGATCTTTTTTATCCATCCCTCATCTTCCCTAAACATGTGATATTCCTTACTCTGGTGGTAATCTGAGCTAGGGAAAGATCTAAGAAGGATTTAGGTTAAACTCCTGCATGAGGAAAGAAGTACCCCATTTTGAGGAGCCCCTAAGACCCCTAGAGTCACCCATAGCTGTTCTCAAACCCACAAATGGGCTAAATCAGGATGGGGGTGGCAGCTCTGAGAGGGCCCCAGGTGCAGGGCTGGGGTGGGAGAGAATGTCACCTCATCACAGGTGTCAGCTGAGCCCCCGTCTGCCAGGAACTTCTCAATGACCTTCATTTTCCCCTCCACTGCTGCTTTCAGGAACAGCTCCTTATCCACCGGGCTGCTCTGGAAGGTGTGAGTCCAGTCGAGCCTGTGTATCCTGGGTGTAGCCCTGCCCTCCCCCACCCACCCAGGTATCCTCCTCCCCGGTCTCTTACAATCTCCTCGGGCTCTGGAGGGGGCTCCTGGGCAGCGGCCAGGGCTTCCCGCTTCTTCTGCTTGCGTTTTTTCCGCAGCTCAATGAGGTTCTGGATCCCGCCCACATCGATGATCTCCCGCCTCAGATCCAGGGAAGTCTTGCGCACACGCTCTTGGCCCTGCGTGAGAGCGGCCCATCAACACCTACGTGGGGTGAGGAGTCTGGGGAGCTCAAAGGACCCCTCAGCTAACTAAGCTAGAGACCCAGATGGAGTAAGATCTTGTCAAGAGAGGAAGAACAAAGGTCTAAGTCAAGCACGAGATGAGCAGATGGAGAGTGCGCACTGTGACACAGCAGTTGGTGCTCTGGAGTCCGACTGGCTCAGAGGAGTGCAGGGGCGCTGAGCCGCTGGCCCAAGGTCTTGCTGAGACAAGAGAATTTGAGGAACCTCTGGCTAGCTTGCGCTTACCTTAACCTGCTGTAAGGCTGGGCTCTGGGCCCCGAGGCGCTTCTCATCTTCCAGCACCAGCATGTCCATAGGCAGCTTCCTGTGAGGGGTGCCTCGCAGCTTCTGGTAAGCCAAAGAGAGCTACCTGTCCAGGACCGTAGGAACCGGCAGCCTCTCCCCAGTCACCCCAAGGACAACGCCATGAAGGTTCCTCCTGGAAGGGCAGAGCCTAGGCAACAGCAGGGCTCCAAAGAGTCCCCCAAAGGAGGTAAGTCCCACAGCCTCAATCCCAATCCTAACTCAGTCTCATGTTTTCTGACTGGCTGGGCTCCTCATGGAGCATCTAGAGGACAAGTTTACAGCTTACTCACTTTGGTCTCCCTGGTACCTGTGACAGGGCTTGGTACATTGGAGGTCATCAGTGGATGCAGATTTGGTGAATGGACAATGGCAGGTGGGTTCAGCATTTCTGCCCACCCTAAGCTCTCTGCGATGACCTAGCCCAATAAACTCCTCACAACAGAGCTCTGCCCTTGAGCTGGCCCTAGCCCCTTATGCCCATCCACCCACGGAGGAGGCTACGCAGGGGTTCTGTCTGAAACCCTGTGGAAACAACTGTGAGCTCTAATGTCACAATGCCTTGCTTAGACTCTCCAGCCCCACTTCTGATTTGTCTGTGGGTTGGCACATAGTAGGTACTCAAAAAATGTTTACGGAATTGATATCAGCTCATTTAATAAAACTGCCTGTTTACAGATTGACAGAATTCCTGTAAATTGCTCAGCACAGGGCCTGGCACAGAATATGCCCTGGATAGGGAGGTTGGCTCTGCAGGCACTTGGTGTCCTGGTGCCCCTGAAGCTATATTTATTAGATGAATGAATGGAAGAAGACTGCTGTGTGTTCCCTTGCTGAAGGTTTCTGTGTCGAGTGGCAGCGCTCCAGGAATGACACAGCAGTATTTTTCGCCTGAGCTGGCCACATGCTCATGGCCTTGGGGAGAGAGAATCAGGATTCCTGGAGACCCAGGGATGCCCTGGCCAGTACTCAGCAGCCTCAGCCCAAGCTCATCCCTGGCAAAGCTGAGCTTCCTCTTCTTGCCTTGGAGCTCTGATCCTCCCTTCCTCCTCACCCCTAGTTGGGCATGCTTCCTTTTTCCCCGGACTTCCTCTAAACTTACTTCCTCTTTTCCCACTCCTATAGGCATTAGCCTTGCCCCCTCCAAAAAAATCCTTCTCAGAGCCATCAGAGCTGTATTCCTAAAATACACTACATGGCCTCACTCTCCCTTACTCCACCTTTGGTAGTAGCTCCCCACTGCTCATAGAATAAGCTGCTTTACACAGTACTTTCTGATTTGTCTTTTGTGTCCCTCTCTGGCCTTATTTCCTACAACCAGACTTGCTCATCATGGCCGTGCTTTTATTCATGGAGGTGTTAGCTCCTGTCACTTCCTGGAATACTGTTCCCACTTCATGGTCTCCACTTATCACTCCTGAAAGCCCGATCAAATACCATCCTGCCCACTGAGTAGCCGTCCAAGGCCACAGTGGAGCAATCCTGCAGCCCTGGGCTCTTTCTCTGCTGACTCACATCTTAGCCCCTTCTTCCTTTTGCTTTTTAGTTGAGTTGACAACTGAAAAGTGTTAACTCAAATGCACTCCGGGCAGGGGCTGGGCCTTTCTGGTCTGCCCACTCCACTCAGCAGCAAGCTCTTAGCAGAGCAGACACTAGGTCAAGTGTCAGTTTAAACAGAATTGAGAGTAGGCCAGTCGGCACTCCTACCCCATTCCCTTATTCTGGAGAAAAGCAGTTGGGCTGTGCAAGCCCTTCCCCGGAGCTGCTGCAGTCCTGAAGGAAACCCAGGCTTCCTCTCCCAACACCCCTTCCTGCAGTAACCAAAGCATAGAGTTGCTCCTGCCTAGCCTCCTACCAACAGCTGTATATTCTGGGAATTGCTAGGCCATGGGCAGCTATCTGCTCTGCATGGCTGGACCTGGCTCCGGAAGCCCCTAGTGGTGACTGATCTGGACAAGATTCATTCAGCCCCCCATGACCACTGATTCTGCTTTGGAGGCTGAAGCCTCATTCTCCTAATACTGGCAACACCCTCTGCCAGGAGCACCTTGGAGTGGGAATGGGCCAGGCAAGCCCCACCAGACCATGAGTGTGACAGGCAGGCTCTCCCTTCCCACAACAGACAGGATCTCCTCAGACCCTGCCTGGGCTCCCCCAGCCTTGCTCCCACCTCACTCTCTTCCTCCTCAGCCAGCCGCTGCTCAATGAGTGCCGTGGCCCTCTGCACTGCCTCAGAGTCCTCCATGGTGCCTTCCGTGGTGCTGTCTGAAACTGTCTCTGAAGGCACAGGGAGGGCACTGGGGCTTTATAAGTCAGAGTACCCACACCCGCGTGCTGGGCGCCTTTACCATGAGCTCACTGGCCCAATTCTCCACGTGCCTCTCAACCTGTCACCTTCACCTTGGGCAGCCCCAGGGAGCAAGGGGAGACCAGGCAGCAGGGAAGCCGCCCCTCCCCCAACCCCTGGTCTCGTAAGCAGAGGCAGAGTGGACAGGGTGGTGGGAAGGAGGTGGTACCACCTGGTCTTGAGCAGTTGGGACTGGATGGGCTTCTGGGCCACAAAGGATCTGCTGGCTGGAAGTGCTGCCTGCTGGATGCCTGGAAACTGCCCAGAGTGCCAACCAGGGGGCCTGAAAAATCAATTGTAGAGCCCCAGACAAGTCTGTGCCCCACACTGCTCTGTAAACAGAATCTGCGGCTGTAAAGAGGCACAGACTGCCTTGTACAGGCCAGAGCACCCCCTAGTGGAGCATCACTGTCCTGGGCCATGTCTCCATTAGTGATATACAGACCTGATCTAACTCTCAGAGAAGTCTTAGGCAGCCAATAGTTCAATGCTAGCCCAACTAACAAGCAAGCCGCACCAGGCAGGCTGTCTTCCAGGGGCTGGTCATGCTCACTGGGAAGGAAAAATACTCCCAACTGGAGGCAAAACAGACCTGTGTGGGGTTTTGTTTTTTGTTTGTTTTTAATGTATTTAGTACAGGGCCTACCGGTCTCACTACACAGACTGGATTCATAGTGGTCCTGTTTTCAGCCTCCCAAGAGTTGCGATTACAGTTGCATGCCACCACGCCTAGTCTCCATTGCTGGGGCCGGCACAGCATGCCAGGGATCAAATCTGGCTGCTGCATTCTGCCTAAGCAGGTGCTTTAATCTGCCAAGCTATCTGGCCAGCCCAAGAGACCTGTTCGTGCCCCAGTCCACACCTGAAGTTGTGAGCTCAGCACTGGGTCTTCACAAACCAGCTTTAGCACGCTCACGCAGTAGGTGCCTCAGTGAGTCAGTTGTGCTTACATGCCTTGTCCTTAGCCAGCCTTATCTAAGACTCCCTCTCTGTTGATGTCTTCATTTCTCCACGAAAACACAAGGTCTCCACTGTTTTTCCTCTTCAGTTCACAAATCTCTAACACATGCTCACAATTTATAAATGTGTCAGAGATTTTGCTTTGAGACTCACATGGGCATCGTGCCTCCAGGATTTCCTCAGACCTCACGTGTGAAGGCACAGCTTGTGGCCTGGAGCTTCCAAGGCAAGAGAAGACACAGCAATGATGCCACCTTCCCAAGGGGCTGCTCTGCTTCCAAGGCCCTTGCACATTCATTTCCCCCTTCAGCCCTCCCAGCAATGCCCAGCAAAGAGAAGGCAGGGCAAGCAGCATCACTTTACTTTAGGAAGTCCTGAGGGCTCAAGAGTTAAGTGGCTTTTCTTGAAGACCTACTCCCAACAACACAGGGGAGTTAGGATTAGGGCCCCGAAGACAGGGTCTCAGTTGGCATGTTCTCCTGTGCCCAGAGCAGACAGAGGCCTATGCCTACCCGTCCCTGCACCAGCAAGGAGCTGAGCTCATCAAGCTGTAGAACTCAGTCAAATACCAGGCAACAGAATAGGAGCAAAAGGCTTTATTGTTAAATATGCAGATATGTCTGTACACAGAGACCTGCTTCAGGACCACAACCAGGCTGCAGAGCCCACCACCACTTGGGTTACAGCCAGAAGATGGCCCTGTGCAGAACCCTGACACAAAGCCCAGCTGTCTGGCCACCCACCTTTTCTCTGCCGATTGTGCTGGAGGCAGAGAGAGGCAGAGGCCTACCTCAGGCCCCCCAAGCCCTGGGGCTCACTGGTTGTTCCCTCCCCTCCAGGGCACTGGCACTGTGCCCAAAGCAGAGTCAGAGTGGGGGCAGAGGAGGGTGACAGCAGCTACTTCCAACCCTGAGCAGAAAACCGGAGTGAGCACAGCAGCAGCACCAGATGGGAGATCTGGGCTTGAGGCCTCTTAGGCCAGCCCGGGGCTCAAACCTGCTTTGGAAGAGAGGCAGGGTAGCAGGCCCCAGGCACCTGCCCTCTGACAAGGTCGACAGGGCCTGTGTGTGGCAGCATTGCTCCTTCGTGCTGGGCACTCCCTGGGAGGCAAGGTCCCTTCACGGCTCACCTGAGCCACACGGCGGCAAAGTGCGCTTGAAGAAAGGACAGCACTTAAAGGCAGCAGCGGGGGTGGGACCCAGTGCTCCAGCCCCACAGAGGCCTCCGTGACCCTCTTCACAGGAGTCTGTGGGCCTGTCAGTCCTGGGGTGGTGGGGGCTGGTTGATGATGACCTGAATGACAAAATCTTTCTGGATCTTGGTCTCCTGGAGCCGTGTGCGGTCTGTGAGCAGTTTCCCGGAGAAGAACCATCGTTGCCAGGATGGCTCTATGCCCTCCTGAGCATGCAGCTGCCTCTTGAGCTGGCCCACCGTGTCGGGCAAGCTGGCACTGAGCCGCACGTCCTTGCCTGTGGAGAGGCGCACCTTCAGTGGGAACTCACGGCGCACGCCAAGGGCAGGCTCAGGGGGCTCCAGGCTCTCCTCCTCAGTGTGTTCCAGCAGCAGGTTCACAGGAGGGGACAGGCAGTAGATGGGCAGCTGGTAGCGATTACCCAGCTCATCATAGCACTCACAGAGTGTGCCTGTGGAGAGGCAGGGCAAGGCAGTCAGTGTGTTGGCTCAGGGAGCTACATCATCCCCTCAAAGTCCTATGCTGAAACCCTACCACCTGTGGGACTGTATTTGGAGATGGAACCTATGTGGAAATAATTAAGGTTAAGTGAGGCTGTAAGAGTGAAGCCCTAATCTGATATCCTTCTAAGGGATGCCAGAGAGGTCCCCTCCCCTGTTTCCTCCTCCCATGTGGGAACATAGTAAGAAGGTGTATCTGCAAAGCATGAAGTCCACCCTCACAAGAAACTAAATCAGGCCAGGGAGATAGCTCAGTAGAATAAGCGCTTGCCTGAGAAGCGCAAGGGCCAGAGTTCAATCCTTGGTTCTGCAAAAAAAGAAACTAAATCAGCTAGTACCTGGTCTCGGATTGCCCAGGCTCCAGCACCAGAAGAAACATTTCTATTGTGTAAGGGACCTAGTCCATAATACTTGGTTATAGCAGTCTAGCTGATTAGTGCATCCACCATGGCCACCCTATAGTCCCCAGGCTCACCCCACAGTTGGGTCTCCCAAGGATAGTTGAGAAGACCTGGTGGCCTGCTTCTACCAGGTGCTGTCTCAGGCAGCCCTGATGCATAACTTCCCATCTGTTCATTAATCAACTCCACTAAGCATGTGGTATGTTGGATGCTTGCTCAGTTTCTTATCAGTGCAGTACAAAGAAATGTTTACTGAATCTTGAGCACCCTCCCAAGTGCTGAGACTAGCCTAGGAGATGCTATATGTGTCTGGCTGAATCCTAACAATCACCTCCTCGCTGGTTGCAAAGTGCTCAGGCTCTAATGTCAGAAGCCCCTTGCTCAATGTCACACAGCTAGGAAAGTCAAAAGCTTGAAAATGGAAACAGCTGTGTTAAGACCAGGCCTGTGACTCTGGAATTCCATGCTTGCCTCTACTTCCACAGCCCACAGGGCTTCAGTTTGTTTGTTTTAGGGAAGGGTTTACAGGATGTTCAGGGTCTCACTACTAGATCAAATTCATAGTGATTCTCCTATTTACAGCCTCCTAAGAGCTGGGATTACAGGCACGTGTGCCCAGTCTCAGGGCATCCCGGGGGCAGGGCCAGCATGGCAAGCCCAGGGATCCAACCTCCAGCCCCTACTCCTGCTTGTAGGTGCTTTAATCCACTGAACTATTTGGCTGGTCCTAGCACTTCTGTAAATGTAAATGAGACAACGCAGAAGTTCCAAATTCAGTGCCCTGCACACACAATTCAACAGAGGATGGGTATCTCAGATGTTCTGGGACCCCAAGGACCATAAACACGCCTCTAGCTTGCAGAATCACCACTGTCTCTCTCCCCTTCCCTAGGCAAGCAGGGACTGTTGCTTTATGATTCCCTCTTGGTCCATGCTTACTCTGAGTTGCCTGAATGAGCAAGTGCAGAGCCCCACACACTACACCCTCACCTCTACCAACTTGCACAGACACTCCAGGCATATGGTTGGCCACCAGCTATCCTCCATTCCTAAACTGTGCCGATGACCCCATCTCAAGCAAGGATAACACCTTGGTCCTGCCTGCTTACCATGAGGCAGGGTAATACTGGCTCCATCCAAGATGGCCTGAGCCAGCTCATGGTCATCAGCCTCGGCCGCATAGGCAGCTGCCTTGAGTGCGTCCCAGATTTCCTTGCGGCCCTCAAAGGCAGGTGCTGTGTCCCAGAACTCATCACGCTTGCTCCGCAGTTGCCCGTCTGTCATGGGGTAGTCACTTTTCCACTTAAGCCGCTCCTTTTTCAGAGGTTCATTGCGTCCTGGGAAGGACAGATGGAGAGACTCAGTATCTCAGCCGGGTGGGTGGCGCCTGCCTGTAACCCCAGCAGTAGGGAGGCTGAGGCAGGAGGATTGTTGTGAGTTCGAGACCAGCCTGAGCTACAAAGTGAGCTTAAGGCCAGCCTGAACTGCACAGTGAGACCCTGTCTCAAAAAGACAAAAAAAAAAAAAAAAAAAAAAAAAAGAGAGACTCAGCATCTCTACAGCCTCCTGGCTATGAGCCACCCTTCCCCAGGCCATCCCCAACTTAAGAGCGAGGATGGGAGAATTCGTAAGTTGAATTTGTCCCTAAATCTGATAGAGTGAGTTTCGTACACCATTGACACAATGTACAGTGTGAAGCTTTTCCTCTTTTTGACATCCTGGGCTCTGAGCACTGTACTACTGTACATGATCACACTATACAGTGAGCCCACAGCAGCACAACTATGACAATGTCTGGAAGATACACGAGCAGCTTCTTGGATCTGTTCACATCTATGAAGGTTCATGATGCCTGATCCGTTCATATCTGTGAAAGGTCACAACTGGAATGGTCCTAAGTTGGGGACTTACAGCATTTATGTCTCTGAGGCCCTCCCTCAATAGAACAAAGTCTAGAAACCCAACTGAGGGATACAAAATTTTGTCAGCAAAGTTCCTGAACTTAAAATGGGGTTATGTAATAATAAGCCAATTTTAAATTGAAAATTTCTAAATCAAAAATGCATCTAGTACACCTAAACCAATCATAATTTAGCAAGTCCACTGCAGAATGTCGGGCGCTTCCCCTGTGGTCATGTAGCCTGGGGGGGTTGGCACCATGGGGGATCAAGAAAGAATGTCTGGGGCCGGGCAGATAGCTCAGTGGCATAACTGCCTCCTTGCCTGTCAAGGATATGGTCTTAAGTTCAATCCCTGGTACAAAAAAAAGAAAAAAAATGTCAAGATCAAAATTAAGAATTCAAGGTGTGGTTTCTATTGAATATGATTACTCTTTGGTTTGTTTTCTGTTTTGTTTTGAGACTGCGTTTCACCATGCAGTCTGTGCCAGCCGTGAGCTCTCATCCTGCTCAGCCTCCCAAGTGCGTGGCTTCAAGGGGTGGCGCCATGCCCTGCTTGTCCATCACTTTTGCATCTTCAGAAAGGTGAACAAATCTTAAACTGGGGACTTTCTGTACAAACTTTGGTGCTGAAGAATGTGTTTGGTTTGGTTTTTTGAGATAAGAGTCCTGTTATGCAGCTCAGGCAGGACTGGAACTCACTACCTAGTCCAGGCTGGCTTTGAACTTATCCCTATCCTCGTATCTCTGGCTCCCAAGTGCTAGAATTACAGGCATGCACCACCATGCCACTCTTGCTCAGGTTTGTTGTTTTACTTTTTTATTATTTATTTTTTTAATTTTAATTGTTTTGTGGTACCAGGGATTGAAATCAGGACCCTGTGCTTGCCAGGCAAGTGCTCATTCTACTGAGCTATCTCCCTGGCCCCTGTTTTCCTTTTCTAAAAGGGGAAGGGTTTATTTAGCTCAGTCTGCAGAAGTTTCAGTCCATGGTGGGTGTTTCCCTGGAGGGCAACACATGGCAGAGGGGCAATGGTGCGTAGCAGTGAAAGACAGCAAACACAACAAGAACAGGAGTGAGCAAAGGAGCTGAAGTTTTAATTTTACCCTTTTTGTGTGCAAATTATAAAGAAGTACATATTGCAGCATAAAAGAAATCTGGAAAGAATATAGATGAATAAAAATCATAACTGTTACCATTAGAGAGCCAACACACATCAGATGACAGGCTTGGCCAGCACTTCAGACTCATTCACTTGTTTTTTCCAGTGCTGGAGACTGAATTCAGGGCTTTCACATGGGAGGTAAACACTGTACCACTTATAGCCTATGTCTTCATTATTCATTTGATCCTCAAGATAGGTGTGGACAGATGGTGAAACTAAATCCCAGGGAATTTTTCCTTTCTTTAAGGCCACATAGGTACCAGTTTTGTGCAAGTTCTCTCTCTCTCTCTCTCTTTCTTTTAAAGTTGTCTTTTTTCCCCTACCCCCTTTACTTCCTTCCCTCTTTCCCTCAGTCTTGCTCAGGGGTTGCTATGTGGCCCAGGCTGTCCTCAAACTCTGGACCTCTTGCTGCAGCCTCCTGAGTGTGCTACCATGCCTAGCTTTAAAGTGAGACTTTCTGACTTGAGCCCCTGCCTCTGACTGCTCTCTATACCATGCTGCTGTTGGGTAAGAATTACTCAGGATTCCACCATGTGCAAATAATAGTGGCTGACACCTAAACATACTCTTTCCAGTCTTTTCCCCCCCATTTTTCATATTTACACTATTGTCGGTTTCTATATCATTAAAAATTATAATGTTTTGATGTCTTATCACTAATGTGCCACCATATATATGGTCACAAAGATTTTTTTCCTTTGGCAGTGTCCCCTTTTTGAGACAGGGTCTTCTTTTTTTTTTGGTGGTACCAGGGATTGAACTTGGGATCCTGTGCTTGCCAGGCAAGCGCTTATTCTACAGAGCTATATCTCCCTGGCCTGAGACAGGATCTTGCTAAGCTGCTAAACTGTTCAGGTTGGACCCAATTTCACAGTCCTCCTGCCTCAGACCACAAAGTGTTGAGATTACAGGTGTGTGTTTCAAGACTTTATAAACAATTTTATTTTGAGACAGTGCCTTACTAAGTTACTCAGATTGGCCTCAAACTTTCGATCCTCCTGCCTCTGTCCTCCGTGCAGCTAAATTACAGGTGGGTTCCACCATGCCTAGCTCAGAAATTCTTTTTTGTGTGTGTGTGCTACCAGGGATTGAACTCAGGACCTTGCACTTGCCAGGCAAATGCTTATTCTACTGCACTATCTCCACGGCCCCAATAGCTAAGAAATTCTAGCGGGGGAAGTAACTGGAACTGAACCTAGGGCCTCTGCACTGAGGTACAACCCAGCTCTTTTAAATTGTGACATAGACTCTTACTAAGTTGCTAAGTTGTGCAAGCTAGGTTCAAACTCACTATCCTCCTGCCTCAGCCTCCTACAGTGCTAGAATTATAGGTGTGTGCCATCACACCTGGCAAGAATTTTTTTAAAGTCATAACCAATGAAAAAATTCAAGCGATATCTGGAACACTGATACCAAATGTTATTCTTCTTGTTACCCAGCTCCAAGTAACCCCTACGACAAGCCCAGATCATGGTCAAGACTGAGGACAGAAGCACTCATTGAAAGTAAATTTTTAGAGGCTGCCATCTCAAAGCTGAAGGCAGAGCGCTTGGCTTCCACACAACTAGCTCTATGGGGCTTCCACAGAGCTGCTCCCCATGGCCGAACCAGGAGGGGCTGACTGGCAAGGGTCAAGGGTACCTAGTGGCCACCAGAATGTCAACAGTATTTATTTATTTAGCATAATGGGAAATTGAACTCAGGCCCTTGCGCTTGCCAGGGAAGCGCTTATTCTACCGAGCCATCTCCCCAGCCTGTCACACTATCTCACTGCAACCCTACAGTAGTCTTGGGAAGTAGGCAACAGTATTGCTATCTCACAACAGACAGGGCCCAGAGGTGGAGCAAGGAATCAACTTGCTTGAGGTCACATACCATGAGGAAGGCGCAACTCGGGTCTTGCTAAATCCTGTGATTTGGCCTTTTAATGGCAGCTCTCTAACTGTGTGGGCAGAAAACTGTAGACAAACATTCAATTTAAAGTATTTTGAGGCTGGCAGAAGGAAAGTGCAAATCCTCTTTGGAGAAAAACAACTTCAAACCAGGCCTCAAAAAATTACCCAAGGGTGGTGGTACACACCTGTGAGCCCACTACTGGGAGGCTGACACAGGAAGGAGCAGGGGCTACACAGTGAGTTTATATAGGGACAGTTTGAACTACACAGTGAGACTTTGTCTTAAAAAAAAAAAAAAAGCCTAAAGTTTCATGGGAAATAAGTAATAAGGTCACAGTTTATATTTATTATTATTATTATTATTATTATTATTATTATTATTATTATTTTTGTGGAACCAGGGATTGAACTCAGGCCCTTGCACTTGCCAGGGAAGCATTTATTCCACTGAGCCATCTCCCCAGCCCCAATTTATTTATTTAGTGGTTGGCTCAGTCTGCCTTGGGGGTACATCTGCTGTGGCATGTGTGGTACTGGGGATCAAACCGCAGTCACTGCACTTGCCTAAGAAGGCACTTTAGACTGCTGAGCTATATTTTTTTTGGCGGAACTGGGGATTGAACTCAGGCCTTTGTGCTTGCCAAGGAAGCACACTTATTCCAGTGAGACATTTCCCTGGCCCCATAGATTTTCTTTTTTAAAAAATTGAAGGAAATGCCAGAGGCAGATAACATAATTGGCAGAATAATCAGACTTTTAAAGATTGCAGATTGAAATCTATCAGAATATCAGAATGATTATGAAATACCAGGTTTAAGAAATAAGAGAACTAGGCAAAGTGATACACACCTCTACCCCCCGATTGTCCTAGGGATTGACCCCACTGCCTCCCCACTGACCTACATCCTGACCCTTTTTGTATTTTTAAATCTTGAGCCAGGGTCTTGCTAAGTCCCTAAATAATTCAGGTTGGACTTAAACCTTTTTTTTTGGTGGAACCAGGAATTGAACTCAGGCTCTTGCACTTCCAGGCAAGCACTAATTCCATTGAGCTATCACCCCAGCCTTTTAACTGTTTTTCAACCCTGCTGTGTCAGCTCTTGAGTGCTGGGATTACAGGCATGGGCCACCGCTCATGGCTTGGGAGATATCTTTATTTTTATTTTTTGTTTTTGTTTTTACTATAACAAGTTTTATTCCCATATACAATTTAGATAAGACAACAGATTTCTTTCTTTCTTTCTTTCTTTCTTTCTTTCTTTCTTTCTTTCTTTCTTTCTTTCTTTCTTTCTTTCTTTTGCTGAATTGGGGAATTGAGCTCAGGTCCTTGCACTTGCTAGGGAAGTGCCACTTATTCCACTGAGCCATCTCCCTGGTCCCCAACAACAAATTTCTTGAAGGATAAAAATGAAAATTCACTCAAGAAAAAAGGTAACTGAAATAATCCTGTGGAATCTGTTTTTGGAATGATGTGTCTCTGCTCCAGGTGGTCACCCACCCTTCTGAGGGAAGTCTGGGCATGAGCTCATGGCAAACTTGAAAGTGGAGAGGTGGAATGTTCAAGCCCATGGATTGGTCATATTTTCAAATGAGGAGACATTTTTATTTATTTATTTATTTATTTATTTATTTATTTATTGTCTTTTTGAGACAGGGTCTCACTATGCAGTTCAGGCTGGCCTTAATTAAGCTCACTTTGTAGCTCAGGCTGGTCTCGAATTCACAACAATCCTCCTGCCTCAGCCTCCCAAGTGCTGGGATTACAGGCATGCGTCACCACGCCCAGCTGAGACATCTTTAAATGTTCACTTGTTAGCTCTGTTTCAGACAACTGAACCTGCTAGACTGTGACCCCCGGGACCCCTGAGCTACATGTAACTGTGTACAGGTCTCTCCCCTACAAACTAAAGGGCTGCTCTTCAAAATAAACACAGCGTGCATTGGTTTTTTTTCATAGCTGTCACCCCAGGGGCCATACACTTACCCAGGAGACGGTGGTGCCTGTGCTCACAAGTTTTAAGTTCTCCCTATCGGGGTAGCAGTTGAGTTTCCCAAACTGTCATTTATGTTTCTCATCAATGGAAAAACACTGCAAGTGAGCCTCCCAAAATGACCCAGGGCATAACAGCTTAAAAATTCCTCATGCTCCATGAAGGGCTTTTTCAGTGGAAAAAAGATGGTGGTGGTGGATAGGGGCAAGCAGGGAAAACAGCAGGACTCTGGCCAGTGCTACTGTACCTTTGCACCAGCAGAGGGCAGCTCTACCATCTTTAGGCCTCGCTTAGCTCTCCATCAGTGAATCAAATGCTGCATAAAATATGCACGGAGCTCTCCAGGCCCAAAGGCCTCACACAACCCAAGGTCTGAGTCCCTCTCACTGGTGCATACAGTACTAGACAGCACAGAACGAGAGAGACACACACACGCAAGCACACCCCCCCCAGAAAATAAGGCTTTTCATCTAAAAATATAAGCAAACCAAGGGCACTGTTTTAATTTCAGTTACTCAAAATATCTTATAGTTAAATTATAAAATGGGCATTTTAAATTATAAAATGTCAGCACTTACATGCTGCCCAACTTGCTGTATATCTTTTTTTTTTTTTTTTTTTGGTGGAACCAGAGATTGAACTCAGGCCCTTGTGCTTGCCAGAGAGCGCTTATTACACTGAGCCATCTCCCCGGCCCCTGCTGTATATCTTATGAAAGGCATTTGACCCGGTAACAAAAAAAGCTTAAAACCATGTATCTCTGACTCAATTGTTTGGTTTCTAACAATTCATTCTAAGAAAGTAATCACAAGCATGTGGTAAAGATTTCTCTACAAAGCGATTTCAGTCAGCCTGAGTTTTAGGGAAAGCTAGAGATAACCTAAAGGCAACAGCACCAGGGCAATTACTCTGTGACAGTGAGGAAGGCTAAGGAGTGATGTGGGGCAAGGGCCATGATACAATGAGAAAAAGAGTGCCCTGTTCCAGCCTCTGATTCTAAAAAAGCATACTGCACAATTAAGGCATTTTAAAAGGTGAGAGAAATTTATACCAAAATGCTAAGAGTTGTTATATCTAATTGGCAGTTACCAATGATATTTTAAAAATATTTACTTGATACAGGATCTCTCTATGCAGTTCAGACTCGTAGTGATTCTCTTGTATTAGCCTCCCCAACACTGGGATTACAGGTGTATGCCACCATGCCTGCTTCAGGTCAGCACCGTGCACCTGGGGTTCTACGACCAATGCAGTATGCAGTATTGGGGACTGAACTTGGGTCCTTGCTTGCCATACAGGCGGTTAGACCACCAAACCATCTCCCTAGCCCCACCAGTGATTTTTAAAACATGTTTTGGGTTTTATTTTCCAAGGTCTCTACAATGAGAATTTGTTGTTTTAACAACAACAACAACAACAATAAACAACTAACTGTTATTAAGGAAAGAAAATGTAAGGAGTTCCAGGGAGCAGCCACAGAAAAGCGGGAAGAGCCAGACAGGTGTGGGTGCACATGCCTGAAATCTCAGCAGTCAGCAGGTGGAGGCAGGAGAACCACCAAGAGTTCGAGGCCAGCCTGGACTATACAGCAAGACCTTATCTCAAAAAAAAAAAAAATAAACAAAACCAAGAAAAGTAGTCAGATCTTGGGAAGCCAAGTGAAGAGGCCTGAGCAAGGTGGGCAGCCCTAGATGGCTTTGTCCAGGAGCAAGGCAGGTTCTGTTGTGTCAGCAGTAGAAACATCTGATGGTTTCTACTACTTGGGACTCCACCTGTTTTAGACAAGAACATCAGAACTTTTTGTTTATTTTTGAAATAAGTTCAGTGCAGGCTGGCCTTGAACTCACTACATAGCCTAGACTGGCCTCAAACTGACAGTAGTGGTTTGCCTCCTGCCTCAGCCTCCTCCTGAATGCTGGAAGTACAGGTGTGCCACCACAACCAGCACTCCTCACTGAACAAAGCTTTTAAAAGTGATTTTAAAAATGACAAAAGATAATTCTGTAATCAAGGCATCCAGCCTGCACGGAGAGATACAGGGAAAAATACCTATAAAAGCCATGAATTTCTATGATTCTGATGGATAGGGAATAGCAAAATATGTTTATGAGTAAGCAGAGAATGAATCAAAAGTACAGAGATGAAGCCTGGAAGGGTGATCCACACGCCCCCTACATCAGAACCTTCTTCTAGTATGCTAATTAAAAAGGCAGAATCATAGACTGAACATGCAGCTCAGTGGCAGAGTATGTGCTAGCTATGAGCGAGACCCTGGTTTCAACCCTCAGTGCCATGTGAGGAAAAAAGCAGAGTTACAGGGTTCAGGGAAGACCTGCCGTGTCCGGGCAGTAGAGGCTTTGCTGGGGTATGTATGTGATTCTGATTTAGGAGCTTGTTGGAAGACACAGCAAAGCCAACATAGCAATGGCATATTAAAGTGCACCTTTACATAAAACAGCTCAACATATGGTCCCAAAGTGACTGCTGAGCTAATGGGGGAGGGGAGAGAGAGCAAAGGGCACCATATCATGGTTGGAGGAGGATAATGACAGTGATGCTGTGGGGTGGCCTTCATAATGAACAGTATCTGGCAATACCACCCCCAAGGGAAGTGCTGAGAGTGGGGGAGAGGATGCTACGGTCTTTCCCACCTTGCCCAGAGCTGGAGTGTGTGTGTGTCTGTGTGTGCACGTGTGCGTGCGTGCACGTGTGCGTGCGTGCATGTGTGCGTGAGCTCTGTGCAAACACTCTCACCACCTGACTCACACTGCTGAATTCAGAATACCTCCACAAAAGGGAGATTCTCAGACATATGGGAAGGACAACAACCCTGAGCCTCACAGTTTGCCTGGCTGGACGCAGGCCCACAGCATATTCCTGATGAAGTAAAAACAGGAAGAAGAGATGAACGTGAATGTGGAGGGCAAAAAGTGACTGCCAGCAGCAGCTGGGGGTGCAGGTAGGCAGGACAGAGGTCCGCAGGCAGCCCCCTCACTGTTCCTTACCTTTGTGTTCCTGGCAGTACTGAGATTGAGCCCAGGGAGCACTGTGCTATATCTCCAGCGCCTTTTCTTAATTTGAGATAGGGCCTTGCCACATTTCCCAGCTGACCTCCAAAAGGCCATTCTCCAGCCTCAGCCTCCAAGTAGCTGGGATTCTAAGTGTGTACCACTGTGCCTATAGGCTCTTCATCTTGGGCTCAAACCCCAAGAGATCTTTCTTGTGGCTTTGGGGACTGGAATAACTGAGCCCCTGGGATATGACACCAAGCCTGATACCAGCCAAAGGGAGCAGAGATGTCCCAAGCCAGTCAGTCCATCCAACCCCAGAGCCAGTCCTATTTATACCTCAGGCAATCTCCCAGCTATGTCCCACACCTAGTTACCAAGCTCTGTCCCCAGGTCCTGGCTCTAGGGATGGCCCCAATGGAGTCCTTCCCAGAAGTGCTGATTAGGTTCAGGGACAAGTCTAGGCTTGCTCTGGTACAAAGGATGACACTCCAGACAGAAGAACCAAGCAGGAGCCAGAGCCTGCCTACCTCTACACCCTGGGCTACATGGGTCCCTTGGCCAGAATCTTCCCTTCTCTAATCCACCCGGATTCCAAGCAGGCGCAGCTTGAGTATAGGTGGGTCACAGTATCCTACCAAGCAGAGGGGTAAGAGGTCAGAAAGAACAGCAGGCTTCAGAAAAATCAGCCTGGCCAGGGAAGCTGGCTCAGGTAATCCCTTCAGGAAGTGAAGTATTTATATAGTCAGATTTAGCCCCATGACCCTCACAGCCTGGATAACCTTCCAAGGGAAAGTACTGGCCTAGCTCTGCTCAGCTGGGGCCACTCTTAGGGCCTCTGAGCCCTGTCTCTCTCATTCCCAGGGCCCCAGCTCCAGGACCTAGAAAGGGAAAAGGGTGCAGCCAGTTGCTAGGGCCAGACTTCTTAAACTGTATCTTCTGGGTGGCTGGGTAGGGCTGGAGGCCCAAGGGCAAGTGGCTCTGTACCCTCCAGGGACCCTGTTCTCGGCTCCAGATGCACTGGCCCAGAACAACTGCAGTTCTCCATCTCATTTTGCATGGCTGACTGCAGCTGGGCCCACCTCCAGCGCACTGCTGGGTCCCAGGAGCAGACTGAGGCCTGACACCCTTGTGAGTGAACAGTGATCAGGAAAAGTCGGTGGGGCCGGGCGTGGTGGCGTATGCCTGTAATCCCAGCACTAGGGAGGCTGAGGCAGGAGGATTGTTGTGAGTTCGAGACCAGCCTGAGCTACAAAGTGAGTTTAAGGCCAGCCTGAACTACACAGTGAGACCCTGTCTCAAAAAAGACAAAAAAAAAAACAAAA
>PVKA01009666.1:0-67439 GCA_004027165.1 Ctenomys sociabilis | reverse complement strand
TTTTTGAGACAGGGTCTCACTATGCAGTTCAGGCTGGCCTTACGCTCACTTTGTAGCTCAGGCTGGTCTCGAACTCACAACAATCCTCCTGCCTCAGCCTCCCGAGTGCTGGGATTACAGGCCTGTGCCACCATGCCCGGCTCATGTATCCTCTTAAATGCAGTTTGTCAGACCCCATCCTGGTCTCTGGGGTGTTGGCAGGAATGCAGCAGATGTGGGTCAAAAAGGCAGCAGTCAGAGGAGCTCAGTGTCCAGGCGGGGTCTCCTCCTTGGTCCCCCCTGCTCAGAAAAGCTGCCTGCCTGGCTTCAGCTGAAGGACCCAGTGGTACTGCACAGCCTGGGGCCACGTGGGTGCCATCTCTGCTGTCTCTGGATCCTGAGGAAGCTGTTTCCTTTGTTATTGAAGAGTAACAAGACATTGAAGAAGGATGGTTGTTGATCAATAAAAATTTCTAATCCTCTGGCTTGAGCTGAGGACTGCTCCCTCCATTGGGGCTGTAGAACCTGAGGGATGTGGAGACGGGACAGGGCTGGTTTCCACCAGGAGCTGGAGCACTTTCGCCTCTGAACACTGCTCTTCAGCGCAGTTTTCCGAGCTCTCTGAGAAGCAGTAGGGAAAGGAGTTTCTTTGGCCATCCTCTGGAAGGTCCCACGAGAACGCACTAAATGTGGCCTTGCCAGTGGCAGGAGGGCAGTGCCAGGAACGCATCCTTGGGAGGGGGCACACATTTTTTTCTCCATGCCCCAGCCACACCAATCTTCATTCTTCCACCCTGAAGAGAATGGCTTCCTGTATTTTGTGGAAACCGGAGGAGAGCAGGGACTTTTTGCTCCCTGTGGCCACATCCTGTCACCACCTGGTCAGTGGCTGGGTCAGTTAGAATGTCATCAGACTGTACCCACAGGGACACTCAACTTCTTAGTTTTTTAGGGAGGTTGTGGGGATTGAATGCACGGCCTCAAACTAAGCTACATCCTCAGCTCTTTTAATATATTTATTTATTTGTATTTGGAAACAAGGTCTTAGTAAGTTCTCAGGGTGGCTTCAAGTTTGGCATCCTCCTGCTTCAGCTGAGTAGCTGGGATTATAGGCATGTGTCACCACACTTGGCATCTCCAGCCCTGGACCCTGATAGCTCTGCGGCATTTCCTGGTGGCCACGCTCAGACTCAGGACCTTGCTCCTGCCTGGCAGTCCTTACACCTCTCACATAACCTCTTTCTTTTCTCTCTTCCTCTCTGCTTTTGCTTTAATAGCTGAGGTTTTTTAAAATGTTACCTTCCCAACAGCTCTGTGATTGGCCCCTTCACTCCTCCTTTTTTTCATTTGCACTGTTTAAAATGATCTACTTCCAGGTATCCCTGGTGCCTTGTTATTTTCTACTGTTCCACCGTAGCTAGCGCCACGCATTCTGCAGCTCACCAGCCATACAGCAACCATGCAAAATAGACATAGATTCCTCATCTATCTGTAATGACGTGGAACCCAGAGAGGCTCAGTTAAGAGCCTGAAAGTGAAAGTTTGCCAAGGTGGCTCTTTGTGTTGCAAACCCAGGGCAGATTCCCCTGTGAACATCTGTCAGGGTCCTGTACAGTGGCTTCTCCATCTACTGCTGACGGAGATAGTCTGCATCTGGTCACCCTCAATGTGTCCACAGTTGCTTCGATGTTCAACTCAAGTGTCACTTCCCTCTGCTCATGGCCGCTCATGCTGTGTACGATCTGGGGCCCCCGCTGTGTGCTGAGTAAGGGTCGACGCATCGCTACACTCACACCACCCTCTAGAACCCACACCTAGCCAAGAGGAGGGCTTCTGGAATGAAAGAATGAATGAACAAATGAATGAATAATGTCAAGAAAAATGTATATAAGGAGAAGAAGGAGCACTGAATTATGTTAGGATTCAGTGGATCTAAATCTACATAGCAGCACTGAGTGGAAAAGCTCAGGGCTTGGAATAATGCCAACCTGATGGACGAGCCCTGGTACTGCCCTGGAGCAGCAAGGCCAGGAAGCAGAGCCTGAAAGACCAGGCTATGGAGTGGACCACTCACTAATTCCCTGACTTATCTGCTCCTTGACCAAACCTCAGGTTCCCCTCTAATAGTCTCACTGAGCCACACCTGACGCTTTGCCTTTAGTCGGGATGAATACTAATCTTGCCTTATAAACATTCCCGAAGGCCGAAAGTCAACTCTGTGCCCTTACTCTTCTCTGACAAATGCCACCATATTAGCCACCTTTCCATTGCTGGGGGAAACAGAAACCTGACATAAACACATCAAAGGAGAAAAGCTTCATGGTCACTCATGGTTTGGGGGGTTTCAGCCCACGCTCTGGGGCCTCCAAGGCAGAAACATCAGGGCAGAGGAAAGTCACTCATCTCATGGTCTTTGGAAAAGAGGGATGGAAAGAGCCCAAGGGAAGACAGCCACTTCAAGGCAGCCCCAGCGTACCAGCTCCCCCTGGCAGGCCCCCCAATAGTCCACCCAGCTCCGGGCCTGTTAGTTGTTGGCCCCTCATGATTCAGCCATCTCTGCGAGCACCACTGTAGGGAGGATGAGGTCTTCAATGCCCCTGTCTTTGGGGACCCCTTTATATTTAAAAGATAACAGCCTCCAACATGTTTGGGACCCAAAGGGGCCATGCTGAGTGGGGCTGAAAGACCCTCAAGGACTCAGAAACCGAGTGCGAATCCAGCTGCTTGTGGGCAGACGTATTTTTAAGGATGATAGTAATGCAGTGCTTCCCTCTTAATCACTCAAATGTTTTATTTCTAAAACAAAGGATTTGTGAAATGGAGACAAATTACACTGCTGAAATATCATTAGGATTTCCTTGAATTTCCTGCAAAGTATGTTTGGGCTACATTGGAAATGTTTTCATCTCGAACTCTGTAAGTGGAGTAATTTCAAGTACGACAACTGTCCTTTCTCAGTTTAGCTAAACATCCAACAAACAGCTTCAGTTTGATGTTTCTAAGAAGTTGTTTCTTTTTCTTGGTAGAGAATGAAAATAAAGAAGAATATTCTGTCTTGAAGGAGTCAAGGGCCTGCATCTACCAGGATGAGGAGGAGCCAGATGGCTCTTGGGAGAAATCAGCCCCAGCCCCTGCTTTTAGCTCCAACCCATCTTTTCCTTTTTCTTTTTTGTTCGCCTTTCATATTCCTCATTTGGATTATAGAATCCTATGGCCTCTGTAAAAGTGCTTTATTTTCATTCCCTAACTAAACACAATACTAAGTTAGCAGTCCTCATCTTTGCAGAGTTAGTCCTGGTTCTGACTTCCTCTGTTAGTCTGTGTCTAGAGGTCCCCAAGCCTCAGGTGGTCACAGGTGGCTCTTTCAGAGGGGCTGGATCCAGAGCGCATGATGCTGGGATTGACTTATAATGCAGTGCTAGGGTTAAAAGCACTAGGGTGAGGGTGTGAGTGTTCCCCGCCCGAGTGGGCTAGATAAGACGTAAGGGACTGGGAGAGCTATGTTGTCCCTTGTGGCTTTCGCTGCCATCTGAGCACCATGAACTGTTCTCCTCTGCCAAGCTACCCTGCCTTGGAGCCAGCTGATTATGGACTGAAACCACTATACACTGAGAGCTAGATAAACCTTTCCACCTCTAACTTTGGTGTCTGGGCATTTTGTCTGACAGAAAAGGACAAAGACCTCCTATTTCCACAGCTGCGCCTCTATGGTGTGTGGCTTCCCCACTCACGCTCTCCCTTCCCAAGCCAAGCTAGCGGTCTTGAGGAGCAGCTCTCATCTTCTGGGTCTTCCTTCTCTTTCGCCATTGTCTGACTGCAGCCTGTTCTGGCCATACTCCTCCCTACTGGCACACGTGGCCTTTAGGAACAAGGTGAGAGACTGTCACCACACCAGCCCCGGCCTACTTCCCAGAGGTCCAACAGCTGGCTTCTGCAGCTCTTCTCTGGAAGGTGGTCACTCAGCTGTGTGCGTGTCAAGCCCAGGGAGTGGTCACAGGAAGTGCAGATGGAGCTGTGGGTGAGCATGGCCCCTGGGTGTGGGAAGCTCTTGGGCCACAGCACAGAGCCAGGATGGACAGAGAGGGAATTGGGGGTGCCCAGAGCATGCAGAACCCCCAGGAGCTGAGGATTCTGGGGGGCCTTCAGGCCTGGCCTTTGCTGTGCTGGGAAGGTGCACGTGTACTCCCCATGCTCAGCTGATAGAATGTATGACAGTTTTGTAGCTTGCTGTTCAATGATTAAATATGAAACCTACATTTGTTCTTACGCCCTGGTCCCCGACCATGTCAGGAATGGGTCTGTCTCTTCCCACCCAGCTGTCCTGCAGATCTGCTATGTTTCCTTCCAGTGCCATTCAGGCAGCAAATACAAAACCTAGTGTGGACTTCATTGTGGCTGGGGTCCCCTGTTTACTGCACCACCCCTTACTCTTCATGTTCAGACACTTACAAGGCCCAGAATAAATCTGCAGACAAGGAGGAGAAGTGGCCATGTGTCCCCCAGACAGGTGTTCTTGCATAGCTTGGGTGCTCAGGGTCAGACTGTGCCCAGGATGAAATCTGTCTGTAGCAAAAACATGGAGACACAAGGGAACTCCTTTTTACTTTATTGACTTATTCTTCTTCATGGTTTTAGTTTATCCTTCTTTTCTAAAGTGTGTTTCAGACAGAGAGAGACAGAGAGAGGGAGACAGAGAGACAGACAGAGAGACAGAGGCAGAGCGACAGAGAGACAGAGATAGTCAGAGAGACAGAGAGAGAGAGAAAGAGAGTGATGGAAGTCAGCCAAGAAAAGACAAGGGGTGGGGGAACAGTGGGCAAATCCGGTTGGACGCTAATGATTTGTGTACAATTCAAGGTCAGGGAATGATATGTGAGGCTTGCACGCCCACCCACACAAGCACACACAATTTAGTACTTGATTATATCAGCATAGAGCACTAATACATCTCATACTGCCTCGTTCACTTGCCTCTCCAATTAGAAAGAAAGCGTGGAGGGCAGGGACCACGTGTTAAGCTCCTTTTGTTCTCCATAGCACCCACCACCTTATTAGGCACATAATAGACATTTGATAAATATGTTTTGTTGTAAGAGGCCTGCCTCTGTTAATGAAATAAATGTGTTCTTGAAATGTTCAGGATAAAGTGGGGTTCTGTAAATGGAATCTGATTTTAATGACATGCAGAAGGTTGCAGTGGGAATAGTGTAGTAAGTCCTTTCATAAAGCCAATAATCATTTCATTTTGGTTGTCATATATATGTTTTACCCCTTGGATCTAAACCAGGAAATTTCCACCTGGAATCTATGAAGCCCCTGCCACTGTATCCACATTTGTTTGGGGAATATGTATTTTTCTGGTAAACTTGCTGTAGCTTTCACTGTATTCTCAGAGGGATGTGCTACTTTAAAGGGAAAAGAGTTAAAGCTCATGGGCTAGAGAGGGTGCCATGGAAGTGAATAAAATAAACTGCTCTAGGAAAATAATTTACCAAGTTTTGTAAGCACAAAATAATGATCAAAGCTAACGTGTGTTGAGCATGTGCTACGCACCAAACACCAGGCAGTCGTTGCGTTCACTGTCCCCTGCGAGGGAGGCGTTGTCAGCGTTCATTGTCCATCCCAGGCACGTAGTTATTAGACATCAAACGTGAGATCTGTGCTAGGGATCTGCCTGCTTTCCAATTTGGAAGCTTTTTCAATAAATGGTTTCTGCATTTCTAATGCCCTACCTTATTAAAATAATGAGGAAAATGATAATCATAAAGAAATCAGCAGCATATCCCAGCAGAAAATTGAAGCTAATATCTCTGTCTATCTATCCCTCCCTCTCTATCTCCATCTATTTAGCTATATCTTAAGAGGTAGCTCAGTGACAGAGCCCTTGCCTAGCACTGAAAGGCCCTGAATCCCGTCTCTCGCTCTGAGGGGAAAGAACAGGAAAAGAAATGTATGAGTTCAAGTTCAGAGAAAACTTAGTAAAGGTCCGCCAGCTAATACGTGAAGGGCTGTGTGCTAATCTGGGTCCCACTGCGTCTCGCTCTGCCTTGTGGTCTGAGGACATGGCTTGGTTTCTCTGTGATGCACACGGCAGTCATGGGCTGCTCCTGGGGTCAACGCACTATCATTATTCTTAGAAATGAATCATTTTCCTTCCCTTTCTCTGGAGAGAAGTCTGAACCTTCAAGCATTTTTTTTTTCCCAAAGAAAATGATTTTGGTTACAGTTTAGGTATACATAACAATTACATTCATCATAGGGAATTTGTACTGTGAGTGATACAATTTGACTACCTCTTCTCAGTCCCTTCCATTCCCTTTAACCCCCTTTCCTCCTTATTTATGAAAACTTTATTTCCATTTTCCTTTTCTCATTTTTAACGTTTCCCTTCCTTTCTTTCCCCTTGCTCCCTCCCTTGTTCACTTTCAAACATTTGTAAAGCACTTGCTTTATACTGAGGGTTGTGCCAGTACTGTGTGTGTGTGTGTGTGTGTGTGTGTGCGCTCGCGCGTGCGCGTGTGTAATTGTTTAACCCAAATTTTGGGTGCTGTTTCTGACCATCTAGTCATACTTTGGAGCTATCGTGTTTGGGAAAGCAGAAATCATGTACTCAAGTGTGCAGGTTGTAAAGCAACACCTCTGCTCAGTACTCAAGGCTACTGCCTGCAAATGTGGCTGGAGCTCTGAGATGGAGCTGTTAATCCTGAGCATGTGGAGAAGGGCGGCCACAAGATCATCCCAGATTCATTTGACATTATGAAGTCATTCCATTTAGTTACTCAGCTTGATACTAAGAGAGTAAATTAATATGTGAAAAGGCTATTAGCTCTGTGAGGGAAAGTAACATTGAAATTCAGGTTTAGTATGCAACCTAAAAGACAGTTTTGCAGAAAAAGAAGGGAAATCCTGGGCTCTGAATTCAAAGAACTCTGAGTTCAAATCTCTACTGCACACTAGCTTGTGCCCTTGGGGTGGGCGGAAATCAGTTGACCTTTCTGTTGTTCTTGTCACATTTAAGTTGAGATAAAATACATGATTAGCTCTGAGAAATGAGGCAATATATGTCGAGTATAGAGGACAATGAGCATTATATTCATTATTTAATGAACAAAGCATTATATCCATTTAAATCAGTAACATGCTATTCCTATAACTTCATGTCTAAAGAAAGTGCATAAAAATAATAAATTGGGGGCTGGGGAGATAGCCTGGTGATCTAAGTGCCTGCTTGGAAAGCAGAAGGACTCAGGTTTGATCCCCAGAGCTGCATGCCATGTTGGGCCTGGAACCCTGGGGCACTGTGCTGGCTCAAAACTTGGCGTGGTAGGGCACGCCCATAATCTCAGCGCCGGGAAGGCTAGATCACTATGAGCCCAAGCTGCATTGTGAGACCCTGTAGCAAACAAATAGATTAAAAACACAAAGTTATTCTCTTAAAAACAATAAAATGGTAAATCCTCTTTTCAAAAATCCAAACAGGATAAAGGATACAAACACGTTCTCCTTCTCCGAGAAGGGTAGCACTAGGACTGAAAAGAAAAAATCGGTTCTTACAGTAAAAGCTCCCAGAAAAAGAATTCTAAAATAAGCATTTTCCTGTGCATAGGTTTATCCAAATTTCCTTCCCAATTTAATTTATCACTGCTGACATTTTATTGCTTAAAATAATCCCGTGTGATCCAGGGGGAGTTGCAGAGATGGGCGTGGCGCTCTGCAGCGCACCATGGTCTTTCTTCCATGTCAACACGAACGTGAATTATCTCAGCCCCGCATTTGTGTGGGAAGCACGGCACAGACAAGATTCATCGCGGAGCTTCATTGCTGTTCTCCAGTCCTCCCTTCGTAGTCATTTAGGATATGTAGGACAAAATTCTGCAAAAGTCCCCATTTTCAGAAGAAAAGAGTGGCTGCTGGTACAGAGTGATGCCCACAATACCGGGGTGGCCCCCTCCCCGCAAGCAAGCCAATTAGATCCGTTGAGCTGAGGATCTATGTTTTCAAGGACTGCAGGAAGCCAGCGTTCTAAAAGCAATACAATTTTTGTTTTTAATATGCAATGTCCTTGAGTGAAATGACAAGGAGGTTGCAGCAACTCTTGGATGCTGCAGACAAGATTTTTTTTCTCCAGAGATAAAAGTGAAAAGACCCAGAAAGCTAGATAAGAGGAATGTAAAAAGTGTCTTGTCTAGTCAGGCACTCTGGCCCAAGCTTTAAGTCTTAGCACTCCAGGAGGGGAGGCAGGCGATTCACAAGTTTTAGCCCAGCTAGGACATCTGGTGACTTGGCCATATGTTGTCTCAAAAACAAACCAGAACGAAACTCAACCAACTGGCCAAATAAAAGCCAACAGGGCTGGAGAGATGGCTCAGTAGGAAGGTGATGTGTTCAACTTCTTGTACTGCCCAAAGCAACAACAACCAACAGCCTATGTCTGTTTTTGCCAAAATGAAGTCAGAAGTATTAATTTTCAGAGCTTTTCAGATTGTTTCTCTGTGACCCAAAGGCCTATAGAGCAGAAACACACAAGGAACAATTTCAGCAACCAACCAAATACCAGACCCCAACCTTCAACAAAACGTATATGGTGTTCATTAAAACATAGATATGCAGAGAGCCACAGTCATGGGGACACATGCATGTGTGTGTGCGCACATGCACGCACACACACACTACATAGCTCTAGAGGAGAAAGACATTATACAACTCTCAGGGTCTTAATTTCTTCATCTTGAGACCATGATTTTAAGATTCCCTCTTATTCTAAACTCTGACTTTGAAAGTTGTTTCTATCTCATTCATTTCAGCAAAGATTTAAAATGATTTCTCCTTATAAAGAAACTTATTTAAGTAGTACTTATTAAACAAGAAAACTTAAGAAATTCACACCAGCAAAAAGAAGAAAAAAACAAGAAAAGAGATGTATTTATAATTCAATAGAATTCAATTAGAAGTAACGGGGGTTGACATGATGGTGATAATTGAGTTTCTGGGAGCCAGCGAGATGGCTCAGTGGAATAAAATAAAAAAAATAAAAAAATTCTCCAGATAATTGAGTTTCTGGATATTTTTCAAATACATGCCTCCTAAGTACACACACACACACACACACACACACTCACATAATGCACACATGTACACATCCTTGCTTTTCATGTGGGAATCATGTTGCATAGTCATTACTCATCTCAAGACCTCATGCTAGATTCTCTCTAGAAACATGATTTTTTTCCTTATATACAATGTCCATCACAATTCAATAATTCAAGTGTTTTCAGCTATCACCGAGATAAAAATGAGCCCCAAATCTACACCTTCACTCTTTTATTCCTCCAAAGGGTGGGCCATAGACGCCGATGCCGTGTTTGTAGCATAGATAGTGCTATCAGCTATCTGCTCAGGTCATTCCTTCCCGGAATGATATGGTGATGCCCCCCTGGGTGTTTTAAGTTCAAGGCTGGGAACTTAAATGGACTCTTGACTTCTTCTTGTACCCCTGCCAGGGTTACTGCCATCCTCTCCGCCCCTCTCTCTTCAGACCTATTTCCAGGGTCCTAATTTATCCTGGGGGGGCAGAGGCTGTTTGCTATAATCTCTCCTGCCAGTCTCTTTGCAGAGCCCCACAGTGACGACTCACTGTTCTTCCTATCACGAGTTAGATCCTAATAATGGACTTGGACGGCTTCCTACCCCTCTGGCTTCCCTCAAGCCTCCTGATTTGCAGCTCCTCAGCCCATGCCTTGACCCTGAACCCCCTCCACAGCACACGATAGTCCCCTCTACTAACAGCAGTCACTCAGAACAAAGGAATTAGAGCACTGGGCTGATGCCTTTAAAGAGGAGCAAAACCGGAATCGAGTGAATTATCTTTTGCTTATACTCCAGCTACCAGTTGCAGCTCTTTATTATATTAATAAGGTCTTTTTTTTTTTTTTTTTTTGCAGTACTGGAGTCTATCTTTTTTGCTACAGATTGCTAGTAAATACTTTTATGTATTTTGCTTTCCAAACATGTTTGAATTTTTACCAGATGGGATAAAATATCTCTTTTTTTCCTCCCCCAGCACTGGGGAGTGAACCCAGGCCCTGGCGCACGGCAAGCAAGTGGTCTACCACGAGCACAGGGCCAGCCTGGGTGAGGTGCGCTCATGCTCTTAGGAAGCCCAGCTTGAGTGATGATTTTTCTCAAAGTGGTGTCTCCCATCAAGGCACATGGACAAGCCTGTTTTTTTTCAATTCAAACATGTACAAAGGAAAAGCCCTTGCATTTAATCATTGTGACTTGGAAAACATGTCACTAAATCAGATAGGATGGGAATTTGTATTTTGTTTCTGTTTTAAGTTTTTTTTTTTTTGATAAAAGCAGCTTTTAGTAGAGGATAAACTTCTTAAGGGCAGGGTGCATGCCTTCTTCTTCCTTGTGATGCTCACAGTGACAGGGACCTACCTGGGTGGGCAGGTGGTCTTGGGTAAACATTGCTAGGTGATTCATACTGGGTGGGAAGTGGAACGAAAGGGCTGAGGACTCAGGAGTGCACACATCTCTCTGCAAACCACACAGATGTGGGCAAGGTGACCGAGTGGGCAGCATGCAGTGCTGAGGGCTTGGCTAGGAAGAAATCAGAAACAGGGAGTGGCTTTGCCCAGGGACTAAAGGCAGCATCCAGCTTAGGAGACCTGCAGAGCAGAAGCAGGGACAGGAACAAGTTAGGCCTCGAAAGGAGAGCTCGAGAGAAGGGGCTCTTAATGCGGAAATGGAAAAATCTGGGCTCGAGTGAGCAAGCTAATGACTCTGATGTGAAGAGTCTCTTAAATATTATTTCCATTCTAAACCAAGACAAAGGCTTTGCTTAACCACAAACATTACATTGCTTCTCTAAGGGAAGGATGGAAGGTCATGTGTGTTTGGTCCCTGGCTTCCTCCCTCCACTCATCCCAGCTCACCATCAGCACCTATTTTTTTCTGTTCAAAGCGGGGACCGGGGTTCAATCCCTGGCACCACATGCTACGCTGGCCCTGTCCCTGGGTGTGCTGTGCCAGCCACCCAGACTGGGCATAGAGGCCCACACCTGTAATCACAGCACCGGAGAGGTTGAAAACAGAAGAATCACCAGGAGTGGATCTGAATAGTGAGACCCTGTACCAAATACATTAAGAAAAAAAGTTTTCCTTGCTGATACCCATAGACACTTTACGAAATGTCAAGTCATTCACAATAACCAAGTGTGGCTCCGTCTTCCTCGAAGCCCAATCTTGCGGGAGCCTGAGACAGAGAGATCAAAAGTTCAAGCCCAGCTCTGGCACCTTGACATGGTGAGAATCTATCTCAAAATGAAACAAAAAAAAAAAAGAAAGAGCTAGAGAATGCAGCTTAGTGCAGAAGCCCTGGGTTCAGGCCCTAGTACCACAGAAAGGTGGGAGAAAACCATGCCCGTGGTAATCATGGCGTCCGCGAATGGGTTCATACATCCTCACTCTCAGCACTCCTTCAGAAGAGGGTGGCTTCCTCCCTGAGGCTGTGGCCTGATTCACACAGCATCCAATGAAAGGCACAGTGAAGGAATGAAGGTGCCAACTTCCCCTTGGTTTGCTGAGCCATCCAGTTGGGTGGGAGACTTTTCCAAAAGGACCCTTCTCTATTTTGGAGGCAAGTTTTAAAAGTTATAGTAAAATGCTGAGCCTGGTGACACACAACTGTATTCTCAGCTTCCCAGGAGGTTGAGGCAGGAGGATCACATGGTCAAGGCCAGCTTGAGCAACTTAGTGAGATCCTGTCTCAAACTAAAAATGAAAAGGAAACTCTCTCAATTCAATACCCAGTGTCTCTCTCTCTCTCTCTCTCCCACTCAACACCTACTAAAATGGCTTCTAATATCGTAATAGCCCCAAGATATTTTTTTTAAAAGTTATTTTAAGTATAAAAAGTATTCATTATTTTTGGATCCTTGTTTACCTATTTTTAATACAAGATTCTGATGTCATCAGTGTTCAAGTGCATACAACCTGAATTAATTCCCTTCTAAGTTCCGATTTTAATAAGGATGAAAGATTTGTCATATAGCATGAGGTTCCAGACTATCTAGAACACTAACTGTGAGGGCCTACAAGAGTCTATAGAGCAGCGAGGGTCTGATCCCTGGAGTGCCATGCCACCCCTGCCCCAGGGTGCACTGCGACGGCAGATTGGAACTGGGGGTGGCAGTACATGCCTATAATCCCAGCTCGGCCGTAAACAGGCAGAACACTGTGAGTCCGAGCTGTGCAGTGAGACGCTATAGACCCTATACTAAATACATAAAAAAAAGAGTCTATAGGCCCCTAACTATAGAGTTGACTGATTATCTTTGAGGCATTTTTCTCACTTATGATTACTTAACATAAATAGAATAAGTGGAATTTACATACTAACATCTGATAAATAAGTATTTTAAAATTTTAAACACAGGTCAATATAATAGGAACGATCTCATCAGCTTCAAAAATGAAAAGAAAATTCTTTTTTGTTTGTTTGTTTCTTTGGAGACAGGGTCTCACTATGTAAGTCAGCCTACACTTGGACTCATGGAGCCCAGGCTAGACCTTGAACTCACAGCAATCCTCCTGCATCAGCCTCCTGAGTGATGGGATTACAGGGTGCACCACCAAGTCCTACCAGAAAACCTTTATCAGCAATGAGACTTTCTAAACTTAAATAATAAACTTAAAAAGAGAGATGCTGTTACCATTTTGTTTGCAGTCCCTGCCCCTAAAAATTTCACATATATATGATAATGTGCTTCTTCTAGAATCTGCTCTTCTTTGAATGCTCAGTGCGTAGCTGCAGGTATAGAATAAATGCCTGCTGAGTGAGTGAGTGAATGATCTGGCTTTGAGGAAAACTGAAACAGTTATACCCTACTAGCAGATCAAAAAGATGCGAACAGCATACGAAATGAATAATGCTCTTCATTCCACATAAAGACACGCACATAAAGCTGCTAGCGGTGGGCCTGGGCTCTAAGCACATACATTACTGCCCAGCACTGTCTGAGCCGTATCATTGCCCTTTTCTACATGAAATGTCAGTCTCAAACAGGCCTCGCAAGGAAGGAAATGCTGAGGGCAGGATGGCTCAGAGTGGAGTCTGGACAACCGCACTTGGCCACTCCCCACCCAGCAGTCTCCCTTGCCTCAAGCTGGGATACCCAGTCAATGGAAGTGGGGTTGGAAATCCTGCAGGGGCTGCCTTGCTGGCTTGGGGGGAGCTGTGTTTATTCACGAGTTTCTCTCACTAGACTGCCAATTTAACACTCCGCCAACTGGCCAATTACTCACATCGCAGGGAGCTAAGTGGGTTCCTCACCAGCTGCACACCTTTCGTTCTCAACATAATTAATGAAGCTCAGCAAAGCCCTGGAAAACAAGCCCACGGCACCAGCTCCTCTGATTGACGAGTTAATCGGGGGTCAGGTGGTCCTGACTCGCCACAGGCTGTTTATATTGGTCCCGAGACTGCTTGCAAAGGGTAGATGTTGACAATATATTGGAGGGGGGGGGGAGGAGGAGGAAAGGAGGAAAGGAGGAAAGGAGGGAGAGAGAAAGAGAAACAGAGAGAGACAGAAAGACAGAGAGAGACAGAGAGACAGAGACAGAGAGATGGAGATAGAGAGAGACCCGAGGACAGAAACAGAGACACACAAAAAGAAACAGAAAGAGATGGCCAGAGACAGAGGGAGGTGGGGAGACTGACACATGAGAGAGACACAGACAGACAAACATAGAGAGACAGGGAGAGATGGAGAGAGAGAGAGAGAGAGAGAGAGAGAGAGGGGAGAGAGAGAGAGACAGAAAGACAGAAAGAGACACAGAGAGAGACAGAGAGAGAGGGATTAAGAACCTTGTTTGATTAGTGCCACACACATGGTCACAGAAGTGCCTGAAGGCACAGGGCCACATTCGCAGGTGACTTTTAATGACATGAGCATACTTACTAGATGCTGTGCTGTCCAAAGGAAAGAGCTCCCTGGCTGGGTGAAAGTGTTGGGAAGACAACCCATCTCCAGCCATTTGAGGTCCTGTAGCTTTAAAGGTGACAGAGGAGTTGGAGTTACACAAACTGTGACAAAATAGCTTCTGCTTTGCTCACTTCTGGTCCTGCCTGCGGCCTTTCTGGACACAGAGCAGATTTTCTGGTTGTCCTAGTCCTGCACTGGCTCTGCTCAGCCAGTAGCTGCTGGTCAGGTGTCGCCACGAGTGTACCTATGACTATTACTGGGTCAAACAGGGCGTGAGGGTGGGAGGTGTGACAGGCGCCTCAGTACTCCAAGACGTGGAATGGGAAGGAGGGTGTCAGATGTGTCCTAATGACTTGAACGTGGATTCTGTTCCCACGTGCCTGTATTGTTGGTGTAATATGAGGGTTCACTTTTCTTTGACCTTGGATGACGCGCTAATGAGTGTCTGAGAACGCCACGGTGTGCATCTGTGGATCACACTCCGTTTGGCTGAAAGAGATCACTCCACAGTTTGCGAAGTTGCAAACTGTCGCTGTGCTGGGACACACCTTCCCCGTCTCATCTCTTAACTCACTCTGTCACACTAATGGTAATTTTACTACTGGATGATATGGAAACTAACACCATGGCCCACCAGGCTGCTCTGTACCCGGAAGCGAATTCCGAGTTCTCTTGGACCTGCGGTTACACCTGAGCCCCTATGGCACAACAAGAGATGCCTGGACTTGCCCGCAGGAGCACAGCATGGCACCCTGCATGTGGCACACATGCTGTGGATCTGAACTCCTCATTGCTTAGTGGCTTTGTAGGGCAATCGTGTGGACTGCCAGCTGCCACCTGTGGCCATGAGTGGTGTGCAGAGCACAAGCATCCAAGGGGCTGCAAAAGGGGCTGTCGAATAGCTGAGGAGCTGGGGGGCCGGGCAGGGGCCCATGTGCTGCTAACAGATGCCTGAGGTGTGTGGCTCCTCTCCTCCGCAGCACCAGCTCAGCTTGGCTTCCACTGAAGGGCTCCTGGTTCACCAAACCCACTGAAACAACTTGGATGGGCCAGCTAGAGCCCAGCGTAAGAAGCCCAGGCCTGCCCCCAAGCAAACATCTCTGCCCTAAGAGCAATTACAGAACGCAGGGGTGTTATGAAAGCTCCCCTCCTCGTGTCACAGCATTGGTAAGTGGACATATTAGTGGGATCACTATTTACTACTTAATAAATAAAACTGTCTAGGTGGACTTCAGGATCTTACACATCGCTACTGACCAGGACAATACATTAGGATCTCAGCAACATGAAACGCCTTTTGATTCTTTTCGCGCTGGATCAGAGGCAGCTAAGGAGGAAGAGTCTCTAGACACTTCCTCAGGAACAAGCTATAATACAGGATCTTTGTGTGGGAAAGGGATATGTTATTTTTCAGAGTTTTGTAACTTCGAGAAAAGCCCAGGACTACTGGGAATCATTAGTGAATTGTAACATAATAAATTCTAAAGCTCTCAACATTGCTTCTCTCACAGGCGGAACTCAGGGCTATCTTTAGAGACAGCACTCTTTAAATGATTGTCATCATCAAGTGAGTTTTTATAGCGAGAGTACTGAGCAAAGAGAACACACGATGTAGGCATTTAATACAACTACTTTCACGAGGGTATGAATTTGTGGAAAAAGTAAACACTTGTAAAAACAAAAAGCCCAGCTATGGAGTGCAGGAGCAGCTATCTGAGGCTCCAGGCAGCATAGACTAAAGGATCACCGTGAGAGGAATGCAATCGATGATCTACAGTGTGCCTAAGGAGAGTCACATGGAGAGAAAACTTTCTCTCAGGCTTCCACGGAGAGCAAATTGGTCAAGCGATGGCCGTGACTCATCCACATGGCTGACACTGACAAGGGATCTGCAAAGTGCGGTACAGGGTTACAGGATAAAGCCTGAGGGTGCCTGGCTGACCTTATCTGATGCAAAAGTTACATTTTTTTTGTTATATAGGACTTGCTTTAACTCAATCTTAACCATCCAGCAGAAAAGTACAAAAATGGAGGTATATAAAGTAAAGTCATATTAATATACTGAACTGTGAATGGCTCAAGTCAACAACTTCTGTGGATAACCCGCATCTATTGTGGACTGCTGATCTGTGTTGGATTGTTTTATATATATATATATATATATATATATATATATATATATATATATATATATATATATATATTTAGCTATCCATGTTTTGAAAATCTGTAACATATGTATCATTGTATGTTACCCTGTTTATGTCATTTTTTGTCTTTGTTTTTGCTTCTATTTTTCACTCTTCAAGTTAAAATAAAACAAATAAATTTTTAAAAAAGGATCAACATGAGCTTGCTTCATACCTTTTGCCCAGTGGGGCAAACACCTCAACAGATAGGAAATTCACATCAGAAGAATAAGACAAAAAATAGCATGGTAAATAACCATCATGGAACAGCTTGTGAGCACAAGTAACATTTGATGTTTAGATCTATGCAATCACTGCCTCTCGGAAACCTTTACTTTTGGTCAGAAACATCCGCTTTAATTCTCATCCATCTTGCCATGTATCCGACCTCTAAGCTTGGTTACGTCTCTGTATCGGTTCTCCTTCAATTTTCATCACCATGACCAAATAGCGATTTTTACTTTCTCACTTGAAACGATGCAAAGTCTAGCTACCCTCCCCCACCTCCATTTCACCGGACCCTTCCCATTGCATGCTTGTCTGTAATCTGCACTGTCCACTTCAGGGACAATGCCCCCAAGCCCCCAGAATGCCTCTTCTGATCTTTTGATCCCGCTTCCATGCAGTCCTGGTCTACTCCAAAGCGCACTTCTCTGTTGAGGCTGCTTTCTGCCTATTCTGGGCTGCCCCTCACCTTGCCTTCTGCTGATCTTTGAAGTGCACAACTCATTACAGTAAAACCTAGCTACTCTGTGACTTAACCTATGTAGCTCCTTCCCTACTAGATAGCACAGCATTGGAGACTCAAGATGATAGGATTTTTGTGTCTCTTTTTAGCATGTAATATTTAGCTCCAGGAATGAACATTCACAATTCAATTGTGAATTGGCAAAGATTCACAATTTTCCATACTTCTATGTCAGGCTCTTAGGCTAACCGGCTTATTCTATTTGCAAACAATCACACTCATGATGGCAATGGTGGGGATCCAGGGGTTGCAGAAGAGTGAACCTTAAAATAAGAGAAGTAGGATGACATCAGGCCTCTTGCCAAGATGATACCCTCTCAAAGCCCAAGAACGCTGTGTAGATGCCGTCTTTGATACAATTAAGTGTCAGGACACAGAACACAGGGCAGTGGCCCTAAGAACTGGCCCAAGAGCACTCTTGCTTTGTGCGGGGTGCCAGGTGAGCCTCTGTGGCCTGGGCTGCACATGACAGCCATTCCACTATAGCCTGTCCTCCTATGGGTCTTGAGGAAAGTGACTCAGCTTCACAAGGCCATGCTCTTGGCAGGTCCTGAAATAGAGAGATGGATAACTGGCCCTCTCTTGGGGAGATGAGGCCAATTCTGCTCTCCACTATGTTGGAAGAGGAAGCAGTGGAACATCAACAAGACAGAACTGCTAGAATTAAACACACATCAATATTGAGCAACAAAGTCAAAAAGACTGCTCCCACTGTGGTTCTGTGGTCACCTCGTGTTCCATTCTCCACAATAACGTGGTTCTGGTGGTTGCTATTGGGGAGACGCAATCCTTCTTAAAATGCATGTTACCAGGCTCTGATCCAGACCTACTGATTTGGCAGTGCAATCTGATTACCTGTCTCTTGAACAGTTTCCCTAGGTGATCCTCAGACATGTTGCAGAACTACTGTTTGATGGATTATAAGCTCTCAATAAACAAGACTCTTCTAGCCCCACTAAACCTTTAAAAAGTATTCTCATAGGGGGCCAATTAAACCCTCCTTCTTCACAATACTATTATAAAACTAATTCTTGTCCTAAAACTTTTCCTTTTCTTCTAAGATTCTGACAGAGTATCAATCAGGATTTTCAGAATCTGCCATAATGTGTAGGAAGTGATTGATTTTACCCATCAACAGGGACATTTCCCTTATTTTATCTGCATTTTTGTAGCATTTCTGCCCACTCAGTGCCTCAGCACTGAAAAATGTTCAATACTTCAACGGCAATTTGATGAAAGTCACTGTTGGAAGAACATGGCCTTCTGCAAAGCCCAAGTGCAGCACAAGCAGAGAGGAAAATGACATTAACAAGGAATGGGGGAATGGTGATAGCAACCTGAGGGTGTCCACAGAGTTTTGGAAGAAGAAAATCAGATGACACAGCAGCTCAGAGCAAGCTGGATCTAATCCTGCAGTAGGGGGAGCCAAGAAGCAGGCAAGAGGGTTCAAAGCAAAGAAAGCCGCAGAGATGTAGGGGGTGAGAGGCATCTCTTCAATCCAGGGTGGGAGGTGGCCTGTGAAAAAGAAAATGGGCTGAAGTTCTGCATAATTAAAATGTGATCTCTATCCCCAAACTGAGAAAGGAAGGTGTGTGACTCTGAAGGCTTGAAGCCATCAGGCTCCAGAAGCCTGGGCCCAAGAAGTGGGATGAGCAACTAGAGATCAAATGAGTCTATGCAGTGTTTCATGAGATCAACCTCCCCCTTCTCCACCATGTACAGTCATCACCAGCTACTGTCACCACTACCTACCAATGCTCTTCCCGATTCAGCACTAGAAAGTCAGCCCCAGATTTCCAACCCTCAGCCACAAGGCTGAAGGAATCTCTCCTGTCCAGGCTGCAGGAAAAGTACCTAGATACACTGACCAGGGAACTGACTGGCCAGGCTCTGACCCAGCTGCCTGAGAACAATGCAATATACTGGATAAGTCCTAGCCATGCACACAGAGCAGACAACAAGCTGTCCTGTTCCCTGTTCTAAGAAGATGTCTGAGAAAATCCAACATGAAAGAAAGGCACAGAAGAAGGAACAATAGATGAAATAAGCATAGAGAAAGGGTGCTTTGAGAACAGACACTGTAGGAAGCACACGAAAACTTAAAATGGAAAATATATAAATATCAGAGAACAACCCAGGAGTTTCAAAAATGAATGTTTCAGAAATTTAGAAAAAGAAACAAAGAAAGACAAAAGGCAGGAGGAATAAGTGATTTAAAAATTATAAAAACACACCCCAGATCTTACCTATGTTACTGGATTTATATTATATTAAACTACTTTTGAAACAATGCAATATGTGATTCAGGAAAATACTTGGACTTCTCCCTGTTTCCTATTTATCACTCTTCTACTTTGCTCTTTATTCATATATTTATGTATATTTTGGTTTTCCACATAAGAGAAAGCATGTGGCATTTGAGCTTGTGTGTCTGACTTATTTCATTTAACATTGTGCTCTCAAGTTGCATCTATATACCTATGAATGCCTCAAGGTTTTCTTTATGGCAGCAAAAATTTAAAGGTAAAGTTCAGAGTACTAGATACAGTAAAATGAGTCAAAAAAGAGCTACACTAAGAGTTCTTTTCCTGAAATCATAGGGAGAAAGAAATGATTCAAAGGATCTCTAAGAATGAAAAAGACAAGACTGCTTGATCTACAGCAATGGAAAGGAGAGAGGGAAAGAGAGAGGGAGAGATCCTTCACCCACTGTGAAGGATCCAGATACCCCTGGATTTCTCAATACTATGAAATCCATAAGATCATGATAGAATGTCTTCAAAATAGACTGTTTCCTTAACTATTATTCTACAATAGGATAAACTGTCAATCAAAAATATAGACATTTAAAAAATCATTTCCATATAAACAGCCTCCTGTGTACCCTTTGGTGAGAATCTATAAGAATGTGCTCCACTAATTTGATGGAATAATTCAAGAAAACAGACCGATCAAAAAAACACATAGTGCCAATGGTGGTGACAGTCCAAGACTGACACTGGTGATGGTGGCAGGGAAGGACCATAGGGGTGAAGCAGACTGAAACAGTAGAACCTTCAGAAAGGACAAGGAAGGAAGGAAGAAAGGAAGGTGGGAAAGAGGGAGAGAGGGAAAGGAGAAATGGAGGGAGGAAAAGATACAGAGAAAAGGAAAGAAAATATGAGAAAAAAATAGATTTTTTTTGGATGTGTTTGACCATATTGAAAATTTTCCAGGGTCAGAGGAGTTTGAGGCTAGATTGAAGGTAGGTACAGAGATGTCATTAATTTTTTAAATGCAATTATTTATTCTGAAACGTTGGGCAGGAAAGGAAGCACAATCATAGCATTCTACATGGCTCAACAGCGAAGCCATATATACAAACAGTGCTGTAAATACGAAATGCTTAAGATTCCGCTTTGCTGTGGATCTAGTCATAGAGAGAGTACAGGAGGAAAAATGGGACGTGGGGGCAGAGGTGGCTGTGGATATTTGTGAGGGGGTACTGCACACGAGGTCCTTAGTGAGACAGAATCGAATACTTGAAAAGTGGAGAAATCGCAATTTATGGAGAGAAGTGAGAAAACAACTTAATAGGAGAAAACAAAACTTTGAAGCAGTTGCTTCTGGGAAGCAGAAAGGAATGGCAGAGGGCAGAGCTGGGGGGCCTGTTCTGCTTGTGCTTGGCTGTGTGGCTTGGCCTCAAGGCAGCAGTGTGTATCTTATTTATTTATTGCAGCATATATTACAAGGAAATTGAACAAAAGACCTTCAGGTGTTTAAAGTTAAGGAAAAATGAAGGTTCCAAGACTCTGTGATAATTGGAAGCTCATTTGCCATGGAGATTTTTTGGCTGAGAAGCTGATAATATCCCCTAAAATTTTGGTGATAA
Organism: Ctenomys sociabilis; assembly: GCA_004027165.1. NCBI lineage: Eukaryota > Metazoa > Chordata > Mammalia > Rodentia > Ctenomyidae > Ctenomys > Ctenomys sociabilis. The sequence goes on along the minus strand of PVKA01009666.1, from coordinate 46,661 downwards.
AATTGAAAGGGGAAAACACACTTATCACACATTCACGCAGATAACAGACGATATATCCACATAGAGAGTCAGCTATGATTTATCTAGTCCTGGGAGTGCAAAGACTATGAGTCCAAATCACATTTTGGAAATTCTTCACCTTCCATGCCACCGAACAGGGCTTCCTCTTGGGCTCTGGGTGGACCCATGATCATCCTTGACCAGTAGGTGGTCGCTGGTCTTTGGCTTGCTTCTCTTGTAATTGCTCCATTTTTTTCTGTTTATCAGACACAGGGGTTGGGTTGGCCTCCCCAGAAGCCCCCTTGTTCCACAGGTTCAAGGTAACCATCCTATCAAAGGATTCTTCTTAGACTTGCTTTTCTAGTTCTTCTATTTGAGCTCAAAAGCAGCTTTGTATCAGTGGTGTGAGTACTTTCCCCATTGGAGTTGATTAACAACTGAAAACATATTTTGGGCCACATTTTAATAATTACTATCCAGTGGTTTATTAAACATCCTTATGTTTAAGACACAGTTTTATGCAAAAATCAGTTAGAACTGAGAGAAAGAGAGGCAGGGAGGGAGGGAGAAAGGTAGGAGGGAATCTTTTCCTTAAGAAACAGTAAGATAAGGAAAATAGACAAGCCACAGGTTTGGCATCTCATCACAGAAAGACACGTTTGAAAAATGATGGAGCGATCAAAATGGTCCAATTCATCATTAATCAATTTTGAAAGCTGAAAGAAGAAAAAAAAAAAAGGAAAAGAAAATCAAAGAGAAAGGAGACATAACATGCCCTGGAGAAGATGTAAGAACTTACAACTCGGAATTTTTCCTGATACTTCGAGAGTCATGACTTGAGCTAAAGTTAAAGGTATTAGGAGTTAGGTGGGGGCATTAGGAGAAGATGGTAGAGTGAAGGGGGTGTGGGGCACCAAGAGAGGGAGCAGGTGTGGGAGGTTTTTAGAACAATCTTCTTAAGCAAAGATTGACAACTATAGGAATAGATACAAATAAAAGGAAATAATGGCATAGCATCAATCCCAGTGCTCAATGATTTGACTCAGAAATTTTAAAAAGAAACAGAAAAGTAGAAAAGTGTAAGCCTTTTCTTTCTTTCTTTTTAAAAGAAAGCATATCTCTTCTTTATTTTTTAATTTAATTTTTTTTTTTTTTTGTATTTTAGGGAAGGGTCTACAGGGTGTTCAGGGTCTTACTACTAGAGCAGACTTGTAGTGATCTGCCTGTTTATAGCCTCCCAAGAGCTAGGATTACAGGTGCGTGCCACCATGCCCAGTCTAAAGAAGCATTTTTTCTTGTTGGTAGAATTAACATATCTGTATGATTATAAAAAATTTAGACTATTCTGTAAAATATAAAGTGCAAAGTAAAACTTACACTTTTTCCAATCAGAAATACAGTTCCTAACATTTAAGAGATTCAGAATTTTCCATACATATGAAAAGCACAGTTTGGATAGTGTCGTGTGACTGATTTGCTTTATTCATAGTAGGATCCCTCACAAGAGGTGATTAACCATTTGTGAATGCCAGAATTTTTATGTACATTATTTAGTTTTCTGAAAGTACTTATTTTAGTTCCAATTTTTCACTGTCATGAGTAACTGTGAGCATAAATTTTGGTAAATCCTATGCTTATGAGGAGTAATATGTAAATTCTGAGAAGTGGCACTACCGGATTAAACATTCATTATTTTGAAAGACATTTTGTTTCTATTTTTTCTTTTGTTTTGAAATATTTAGGAAATAAGTGCACTTCTATTTCTTTCTTTCTATATGTGTCCCAAATAAACAAACATCTGTATAACAGAACTTACTTGAAATAGACATCTCTAATATTCTCCTACTATTTATTCCTCATGGTGCCCAAGTCTCCATTAAACCTAAATGTTGATCGTGGTCCTTGTGCCAGAGCAGAATAAAGAGAATTTTTACCAGCAATGGTGGGAACAAAACGGAATGCTCTTCTGTATGTGGCTTATAATTCATGCTAGATTTGTGCAATATACCTGCCCACAGTGCAGCTAATTATTCTCAGAGCTATGGAAATACTGCTCCACAATCAGATAAAAACATGCAATAATTGGTCCGCCTGCAGAAAGCTGGTCACATGTTTGTTGTGAATTTTGAAGCACGTTTTGAATGTTAGCAAGTTAGTGCTTCACTTCAAAGTGTGCTTTTACCTCCTGGTGCCTCACCACTCTTCTAATGAGCCTGCACCAAGCGAGAATCTGTCCACCCAGAAGGGACCTCGTGGGGACAGAGGGGAGGGCCATGCAGACCTGACCCAGCAGGTCCAGTCTCCATAATGGCATCTTCCCTGCCCAAGCTCTTGTAAAACTGTAGGCTTTAGGGGAGTGCAGCCAGCCAGGCTCGACGGGAGACAGCCAACACTTAGTGACTCAGAGCCAGGCAAGCACAAGGACCAGAAGTGAACACCTTTGCCATGTACAGTCCAGCAGACACGGCCCTTAGTCAGGGTAGCAGCAGCCTGGCAAGCACCTGGCCTCAGAGGCTGGAGCTGGGATGGAGCATCTGGGGCCTGGTTTGGCAGAAAACCTGGCAAAAGGCAGTGGAGGTAGAGGTACCATTTGTATTAAGACCAACAATGGATCATGACATCCGCCTGGGAGCTCATAAACCTGGTGATACAAACATCCCTACGCATTGCCTCTATTTTGCCTGCTTCAGAACTCAGCGTGAAGGGCAGCAAATGTTGCATTTTTCAATGTTCTCTAAGTGTGTGTGTGTGCACATGTGTGTATACACACACGATTATTTACATACATATGTATATATAATGAAGCCAAGGTAAAACAGAAGCGTTTCCATTTCAGTGATGTTTTCCTACCAGCTACTGACTGCAGCGGAGGAAAAGCAAGCTGTCCTTTTTATTCATCCAGACAGAATCTCTGTAGCGCTGCTGGCATGAGCAGACAAGAAGCCACTGGGAGGTTTGGGACTGTACAGGACAAGAACAAAGCCACAGAGCCCAGGCCTGTCTCCGCAGGCCAGCACCACCTCGGCCCCAAGCCTACTGTGGGCTTTGGGGAGTGCAGCCAGGCTCAATGGGAGACGCAAACAATTGTTACCAAGCCAGGCTAAATCTGCCTGTCTGAACACAGTGCATCCAGCTGCAGACATATCCAGCCACTGGTTGAACATGGAGGCCCCTAGAGCAGACTTCTGCAAAATCTCCAACTATAATACCCAAGTCTGTATCCCAAAAGGAGTTTGGCACAAAATAGCAGCTGGCAGTAGAATGGTCCCCCATGAAGCTCATCTGCCCGGGGAGGCTACCCGAAGGTGCACTTCCTCATTCTTTTTTCTTGCAGAGTGATGGTCAGAACCACCGGCCAGACCGACAGCCAGATGCTTCCCTGTGTTGGGTCTGTACCTTTCTGCCAGGCATCACAAACAGCACAATGCTCCTAAACCAGGTTGTCACAAAGGGGGACAGTGGGAAAGGGGTGACTTTGTCTTCAAATAGCACCAAGACATGTTCATCATCAACCTTCCTGAAATCAAGCCGGGAGAGCCAGACAGGTCTCACTGGATTCTCAAGTCTAGACTGAAAGAGCCACGCACTAATGCTAATTATCCAGCAGCAAATGTTTAAGTGTTGCACAGTCCTACAAATATCTACTTCCTGCTTCACTTGGAAAACATACAAAACTCTCCAATACTTGAACAACAAGAATTGAAATATCCTATCTCTCATAACTTGGTAAGTAGCTGAGAGTTGTTCAGGCCTTCTAAAATGATTATAGGTAGCCTAAAATGTCCCCGCCTTCCTGTTTCCCCATGTTGGACTAAAGTGTGTTTAGCTACCATTTTCCCATTTCTTAGTGGAAAGGGGAAAAGGACCCACAGAGAGCAATGGCAAGAGATGTGTAAGGAATATCCCTACAGGTAACTAGATTCCACTCGGGCTGAAGCCCCAGGGGCATCTCACACGGACAGCCGCGAAGGCACGTGAGAATGGCTTGAGGACGGCGCGCTTTCACACCTACCTGCCCGTGGGATGGAAGTGTGGCGTAGGCCATGGGCTGGTTCATCACTCCCTTCTGCTTCAGGAGAAGCATGCGTTTTTGGTCCTCACTCAGGTGTGCTCGTGGGGCCTGGAGCTGCGGGGGAGGCGGCGGCTGCTGCTGCTGCTGTGGGGCAGGCGGCTGGGGCTGCTGCTGCGGCGGCGGTGGCTGCATGTAGGGCATCAGGGGGTTTTTGTTGGGGTTGGCCATTGGGGGTGTCATTCTCTGACCCAGGTCCGCATTAAAATGAGTCAGAGGTTTCGTGTTGCCATAGGTGAGAATATTGTGCTGTTTGCTTAAGGAGTTTGTACCCAAGTTACCTGGTTGCTGATTGATCATATTCATGTGATTCTGGGGGAGGTAGTTATTCATTGCTGTCTTCTGCAGGTTGTTTGCCATTGGAGGCACTATGGGGTTTTGGTTGTTAAAGGCTTGAGGGTACATCATTGGGCTATTTGGTTTTTCTGCAGTGAAAGCTGCTCCATACGGACTTGATGGAGGCCCCAAGGGAGACCAACTTGAAGCTTGGTTGGAATGCTGCTGCTGCTGCTGCGGCGGCGGCGGCGGCGGCTGCTGCTTCTGCTGCATGAGTTTGGCTCTCTGCTGCTGCTGGGCAGCCATCTGTTTGAGCTGCTCTGCTGGAGACATGTCGGAGCTGGGCACAGCCACGGGGCCCGATCCCGAACTGGCCACTGTTACTGCTGCTGGATTCAGGAGATAACTGTTGCCAGGCCGAGGTGGGGCCTGGACCGGTGTGTGGGCTTGGCTGGGCGTTTGAGGGGACTGGACAGCGCAGTTCGCGGGAGAACCGGCGGGGTTGGGAGCTGCAGGAGTGCTGGCCACGGAAGGTAAGCTTGTGGCAGTGGGCACCGTAGGAAAGGGAGGACCCGAAGATGGAGGCCTGGCCTGCGGAGAGCCCAGGGGGACGTGAGCGAAAGGAGAGTGGGAGGGGTCGCTCTTCACGCTCGCACTCTCCTGAGAGAGAGGGGTCTCTGTAGCCGGCTGTGAGAATTCCTGCTCCTTCTTCTCTTCGAAGTCTTCATTGAACAGGTCCTGTATGTCATCTTCTGGAACTGTGTTGGCCAGTTCGTCTATTAATTCTTGCCACTCTTGGTCATTCAAGTTAATGTCTGAGAACAGTTTGTTCTGATTGGAAAGAGATGTTTCTGATGTGTCAATGCAGGCGGGGTCATCGAGAGGCTCCTGCTTGAGGTCCTTGCTCTGCAGGATGGTGAAGCTGTCCTCAAGGTCACTGCAGCCGTTGACAGGAAGCTTGATCTCAGGGAGCCTCCCGTTCTTGCTTAGGTCTTCTAGAAGCCCAGGCCCATGGGTCCCGCTATTCTGCAAAGGCAGAGAAGGCTTCAGGTCAAGTTGGTGAAGAGGCGACGCAGAAGGCAGTGGCAGGTTGTTAGGCAGGTTGTTGGTGGCTTCCATCCCTGCAGGCATGTCCTTCCGCATCCGCTTGCTGGTGGGAGAGAAACCCCCATCACAAGCACCGTTCTGCTGGTCTCCATTAAGAGGGGATCGTGCTCCTTCCAACTTCCTTTTCACAGTCTCTTGTAGCTGGAAAAGAAATGGGAAAGAGAATGACTCACTCTTCTTTTACTTTTTCAAAGCATACTGAGGTACGTGGCTAGGCATTGACTTCTGATGCTTTAGAAAATACATAAAAAAGAAACTTCTAATTTCAAAATGAGGCCATACTACAACTGAAACTCTATGGGAGAAGGTTTCATCTAACAGCAGAGCTTAGAGGTCTAGGAGAGAAGATAAGCTACATACTGGAGGATTTAGTGTATCTAGCAAAAGAAAAGATGATGGTGACAAACTTTATAGATGAACGCTACAGGGGTGAGACTTGGACCAAGATGTGCTGTCCCTGAGAGGGATGCTAACACCTGCCTAAATTTCTTGCCACACTTTGAGAACCTCAAGAAATTACACCAACAATATTTTGAAAGCCACTAAAAAGATGCTAGGAGAATACGGAATTGAACCTATTTACTGAATAGCACACAACTGAAGGTTAATTTTAAATGTAACCCAGAGCTTCCTTTTGGATCTTATTTTTACCTCCTGTTAGCAACATTTTATTCAGTCATCCACTCTCTCTTAAAAGCAAATTTCCATTGGCTTTCACGATACCACGCTTTTGGATTTCCTCCTTTCTCTCCATCTGCTCTTTCTCGATCTCTTATGTATTCTTTGTTTGCCCTAAATGACAAGATTCTCCAATGTTTCGTCTTAAGGTTTTCAAGTTTTTTGTCTGTTTGTTCACTCTGCGCTCCCTTAGGCCATTTCACCTATTATGAGGTGAAATGCAACCGTCTTCACTGGCTGACGGTCCCCCGACGACACCAGCCCGGTCTCCTCCGCTGAGCTCTATTAACTCCAAGGATCTCCTCTTAGATACTCGGTGGGCATTTAAGCTCAACACAGCAACACTGGCCTCCTTGGCAGTGGTGACTCAAACACAGTACTCACCCATGTCCCCCTCTCACTGTCTAACCAGATACTTGAGACAGAAATCAGAGCGTTAAAAAGAACCTTCTGCATCACTGATCACCACATCCACGGTGCCACTCTGCCTGTCCACTCTGCCACTCTCTAAGGCAGGGTTACTACTGTCCCATGTTGGATTTTAGAAGCAGTCTCCCAACTGACCCCTTCACTTATCCTTCCATTTACCCACTTAGCACTTTCACTTGTATTCTTCACATGCTGCCTTTTTTAATAACTTGTTTATAACTTCAGTGATTCCTATTGTTTTTGTATTAAAATCCAAACTGGTTCCTGATAGCATCACCTGGCTACTGCCCGCCCTTCCAGGTGCATCTCCCAGCCCCTCTGCTCAGCGCCCTCCACCACTTTCCCCTCACCTGGAATATAGCTCTGTCTGGCTCCTGGAAGTCTTTCAGCCCTCTGGAGGTGCCAAGTGTGCTTCTGCCTCGAGGGCATCAAGCTGGCTGTTTTCTTGGAACCTACTCTCTCTCCCCCTCCCCTTTCCCTTATTAACAGTTGCTTATGTTTCAGGTTAGATCCCAGATTTCCCTTACTATAGGTTGCTTTAGGGAAGTCCATCCTTCCACCACCCCAGCCCTGACAGGCCTGTCTTAACCCACGTTGACTGAGATGCGTGCATTGGAATACATTTTCCTAAGTGATCTGTACCTCCGCGTCAGGGCTCTTAATCACATTCTGAGGCAGCGGTTTGAGTGTCTACTTATAAGCTCCAGAACATAAGGCTGTGGCTCTGCTTTCCAGATCCATGTACTCCGGATTGCAACACTGTACCCAATGCGCAGGTCAGCAGTGATTAAGAAGAAATTGTGCAACTCACAGGGGTGGAGAGAGGTGAGTTTGACTCAGAAAAGAAGGCAGCCTCACTGCCTGACTTGGAGGCTACATTCCTGATAATGGGAGTGAAGAAGCTCTTATTGTAGAGCAGTGAGGGTGAACTTTTTAGTTTTCAGTGATATAGTTAGGTGTACCATAGGTTCACTACTGCCTTAGGGTGTCACATCTACGTTAAGATATCTGGCTGAAAAAAGATATCTGGCTAAGAAAATTCTTGCTACCTCTACAGGTGTGTGTGTGTCATGGTGCACACCTACAATTTTAGCATTTGGTAGGCTGAGAAAGATTGGGAATTCAGAATTTGAAGCCAGTCTTGCTTCCATAGCAAACCCTTGTCACAAACAGACAAGCTAACTAACAAGCCAACAAATCAACCTAATTCTTTTGCCTGTAGTCTCTCCTTCTGAGAGAGGTTGGTACAGAGAGGGGGCTGGGGAGATGACTGCAGAGCAACCAGTTGGGTGAGGTGTCAGAGCTTCCCACGCGCAAAGGCAGAAGTGCAGCAGTGCAGCACGGGAAGAAAGGCAGAGCAGTAAGGGTCTAGGTAGCACAGAGCCTTTAGGGCAGAGAAGGAAGATTCTCTCCTGCCCCACACCCACAAGCAGAGCTGCCACCTCTGGAGGAGCCCAAGTACAGTAAGATCAATCTGGAGCCGATGTGGTAAGTTTCAGGAAGTGTCTTTTTATTCCTGTGTGCTTTCTTATACACTGAGAATTCCATTTTAAAAGAAAGCGAAGTAGAAAAGGTCCTGGAATGAAAACCAAGTCCCGTCCATGCTCCTAAATCTCATATTTGTAATCACAGCAGACCCTGTCTGAGTCACTTGGCAGAGGTTCCTGAACTGCTGCAAACAGAGCCCTAACTGGAACACGCTGGAATTTGACTTCAAAGAAAATTCTAGTTCAATCCTTCATATTAAGTGGGCGCTGCTGGAAAATGATGCTATTTATAGAACAAATCAGAAAGCCACGGTTCTGATCATAGATACAGCTGATACTTGGATGTCCATAGGTTCAAATGCAACAGCAAGTTCAAATATGACAGCTTCAGGGCCTGAACAAAACAAGGCTTGAGGCACCTCCTGAAGCAATGGGAAGCTTGAAAATAATAATCATTTGTCTTTAAAAATGCATTTGACTTTATTTTACAAAGCACAGGTCTGTGATTCTGTTCTGTGTAATGGATGGCAGAAGCCAGAGACATAAAGACACTCCACCTGTTCCCTGTAAGGGGCTAGTGACCGAAATGATGGAGACAGATGGGTCTGCTTGGGAATCTCAGGCTTCGCCTCTCACCCTCTGAGTGGACAGGGAATAGATTGCAGTATTATGGAAACAGAACCAAGGCTCTGGAGTTCAAATGCCTGGGCTCTGCTCCAATCTTCCCTACCCGAGACACGACAAACACTGTCTGGTTCTTAATAAATGGTGGCTGCAGTGTCCTCCATAAGAAAGGAAATTACACAAAAGCAGTGATTTGTCTGTTGTATTTACTTCTGGGTCCCCAGGAGTTCACAGCTTACCTCAATAAATATCTGTTGAATGAAATGATTTGGGGAAACTTATATAACCTCTCCTAAACCTTGCTTTCATCCTCTGCAAAATGGGTTAATCACACCAACCTCCTGGAGTTACCGCAAGGCTATAATTAAGTGAAGCAAGGTAAAGCGCCCTCAGCTTCACACCTGGTATCCAGCAAACCCCACTGAACCTTAGCTTTCCTATTTTTTAAAGTTCAATGATACACAGTCACAACTGCATTTGAGATAGAATGCCCTCTGGATCTTTAAAATACAAATAGGTAGAATGATAATATTTCTGTTCCCTAGCTGCCAAGACCCTCATGTTTTCCAAGCATCTGGTGTAGCTTTTTTAATATGAACAACAAAAATCACATTTGCAATTCAAGCCCAAGTCCAAGTGCTAACGCATGCATGCCCTAGATTGTGTAGCAGCAGAGGCTAGGCTGTTGAGGCTCGAATCAAACCCGTTTTCAGAGCGTCACCTGACCGGCTCTGCTGTGTGTATCCTTTCCCCAACGGCCTCACACTCTCCACTGCTGGCCCCCTGCAACCTGAATCTTGATACCCACGTGTTTTTTCTTTCTCCCCCCTCCTTTGTCAGCATCTAGGAATGTATGAGTGCTGCCACTGCAGGCGCTGTGCCATGGTTTGCATGCTTCATTTTGTTACAGCCAAAGTAGCAGAACAATCTTCACATCGCTTCTGTCTCCTCACCCTTTGTTATTTGGAAAGGTGGTCTGAGAGCCTAATTCTCTCTGTATGTTCCCCTGTGGGAGGCAGATGGAGAGCGGGGAGGAAGGTGCCACACTGCGTGTTTAAGAAGGCCAACTCGCAGGCAGTGAGTGTGAGACAAATGGCCCGGATATCCCACACCCCAAGGATGCAGGTCACGCACTGTCCAGACAGCCTGAATTAGTAAATCCCAGGACTCTCTGGGTCTCCAGGCTTGAAGCCTCTTGCTATGCCTGGCAGAACTGTGGAAAGTCTTCCGAGTTCCAGCCCCTTGCTCCTGTACCACGTCATCACATACAAGTGCTTCCTTCCGTCCAGGGAAGCTGTGATGCTGGGAGCTGCACTGGGCTGCTCATCCATGCCTGTGGCAGTGGGGGCCACTGTCAGTGATGGCTCCTCCACAGGAAGCTATTCATCCTCCGGAGAAGCTCTAGCCCTGTATGGTCTACAGGGTAGCTTGATGGCTGGCTTGTGTTGTGTGTGTGTAACACCCACATGAGCAGTTGCAAGAATAGCTGTGCCTTTGGAGTCACAAAGCACTTGCACACAGGATCGTGTTTTATCCTCATAACAGAGCTCTGGGGCAGCCTGGTGTGGAGCTGGTGGTTGGAGGAGGAGGAATGGGTGAGTGTGCTTGGTGCCAGGGCAAGGGTGATGTGGCTGTGACAACAGTGAAGCCTCACTTCTAGGAGATTATTGAGGTGTCCCAGGCTACAGAGCCTACAGTGAAGAGATACTTTCTTTAGACTTTGGCAGCATTAACAAGTTCAAAGAAATTCTTACTTCTCTACCCTCGATTTTGAATGAAATCAAGCAAGGTTGCAGGGCTTGGAAATAAAGATGATAGTGCTAATATTAATAATGATGGCTTTAAGGTGAAAGACACTAGAATAAAGCATTATATTCCTTCTTTCTGAGTCCTACTGATTTTGAAGGGGAGGTTTTATTAAAACCACCTGCCAGAAGAGGGATTCAAGGCAGAGCAGGATGGAGTAGTATCACAGAGCGGGCATCAGAGAGAGGCAGGTAAACCCAGGTTCAGTCCACACTGAGGTCTGATTCCATAGCCCACTTTGCACCCCTGTTGTGGGCTGGCTGCTCACACACAGTGAAGCCCCCTTTCCCCAGCTTGATCTCTTTCCCACCTGCTCTCCTCTTGCCCTCTTGCCCCTGACACCAGGCATCTCCATGTGTGCAGCCGTACAGCTGTGTAAGGGACACATTCTGAGAAAAGGATGAAGACCAGTGTGTCCCTCAGCAGAAATGGTTTTGATGTCACTAGGTGATGTAACCTCAGGGGGTCATCTTTAGATATGTTTAGATACATTGCCCCCACTGGGAGAAATATTATGCAGTCTGCAACTAATCTTTTTTTTATGTATTTGATAGTTATAGGGTCTCACTACACAACTTGGGCTCACAACGATCCTTCTGTTTTCAACCTCCCTAGCACTGGGATTGCAGGCATGTCCCATCAGGCCTGGACTCTGGCCAGCTCAGCCCGCCCTAGGGGTGGGGCTGGCACGGCATGTGGTGCTGGGGATTGAACCACAGTCCCTGCGCTTGTGTAAGCAGGCGCTTTAGTCCGCTGAGCCATCTCACTGGCCCTCACATTTATTTATTTATTTATTTATTTATTTGATTATGAGTAGTTCTCAGGTCCTCCTGCGTTTGTTTCCTCTCTGAGCCTTTGCATCGGATATGCCCTTGTGTGCCTTCTTTACCTGACCACTGTGTGCAGCAGTCTTCCTTAGATGCCACCATGATAGTCGCTGTATAGCCCCACTTCCTGACTTCACATCCCGGGTGGGGAACCCTCCATGATGCCCTAACTATAAAACTTTTCCTTTATCCTTGTGTTGAACCATGAAGGTGAACCATGCAGAATTTCTATCACTGACCCTCAAAGCAAACTCCGTAAATGTTGGAAAATGTAAGTGAATTTGGGAGTAAATATACAATTTCTTTTTAGTATTTTAAAATACTGGAAATAGGTCAGCTTAATATTTTTGAGGACCCTAAAGGCCCATGGAATCCACACTGGAAGCCACTAGAGAACATATAAAGCAGTATGAGGAAAAGAAAGCTGAAAGTGAAATCTAGTGCCTTTAAAGGAACATCACCAAGGTCACATGTTTCCACAGGGACATGAGCCCCAAGTGCTTGGTCTTTTCATAGCTGAACTTTAAAGTGTCACACAACAGCTTCAAGTGGTATTTTTTGCCACCCCAGCCCTAGTTTCAAACACAAGTGTGAGAGATCCTTTTTCCCAACTGTTGGAGACACAGCTCTCCCAAGACACAAGGATGAGCCTGAATCCAGACCACACACACTTCAACTAATTCAGAAACTCAGAGTGCATTTTGGTTATTTTGATCTGATCGGGTTAAATTAGAAGGTCACTCACTAGAATCAATTTTTACAAGGTTATTGTCTTCTTATTCTATCCACAGACAGTGAGCATACAGATACGTGGATGCATTTGGCCTGCTTTTAAAAATGTATGGGACGAGTGACCCAGGGTAGTCATGGATTAGATATCATCATTCCTGAGATATGAACAGTGTGCAGAACATTTCCAGGGCTGCCTCCTAAAGCTAAAGCACTCTCACAAAGGTTCTTCTGAAATTTATTTAGAAGTTGGACTTTCTTTAATGATCATACAACTCCGATGGGAGTAGGTACCTGGGGAGCCGTGAAGAATGCATACATGTTGGTTCCACCTCTACAATTTGATTTAACAGCCTCAAGTCGGGTCCACACTGAGACACAGGTGAGGGTCACAGGGCATCTAAAGAAATCTGATAAACTCTGTGGATTTTCTTGAGGCTGTCTAGTGTCTCTTGCTCTTAGATATTCTTATGTTCACTAAAAATTCTGTTGGATTCTGATATTCGAAAATTGGCCATTTGATTTTTAAAAGTACGTACAAAACTCCAGGGTCAATACAGAATGTTCTTGAGTTGGCTGGCAGCACTCTGGGCTCGGTCATGAGCAGAACTATGAAACAGTGCTCTAGCCTGTGGGTTTTCAAACCTCAGAATGCCATGACTTCCATAGAAAACTGATGGATTTCCTCAACACATTTTGTGAAAATTGGTGGCTTAAAACTTTTAGGTTGGATATGGTGGGCCACTCTTGTAATCCCAGCACTGAGGAGGCTAAGGCAGCAAGACCCCCATGAGTTTGAGGCCATCTGGGCTATACAGTAGTTCAAGATCAGACTGAGCTACATAAGAAGGATTTGTTTCAAGAAAAAAAAAAATTAAGGGTTTTTCTGAACACAATAATATTCCAGAACGTGCCTCTCCTCCATATTATATTTTCACTTTAATTCAGTGGACTAGGGGTAAAGATGTCATGTGCCCATGTGCCAGCCACCATAGTCAGGGGCTATGGGGCCAACCCATTCCTAAGAACAACAGTACACCAGGACGTGAACAATAGCCACACTGATGAAAGTGGTGTATGACTCTTTTTTTTTTTTTGTCCTCCTGGGCACTGGGGTTTATTTCACAACCGAACCACTAGGAACCTGGCCTGGGGCTCACACATGGCTCCAGACTCAGTGGAACACAAGGTGACAACCATGGTGATCACAGCTGGGGTCACGGGCTCTGGGTGGCACTGATGGCATCCTCAGAAGCAGTGGCAGGAGGGGACCTAACTACCTGCGCCTGAGGCTTGGTGCTGGCCTGCCATGGCCTATTTGCTCATGGGGTTTCTGAAGGTCTTGCCGATGAACTTGGCCTTACTCCCCAGCTCCTCCTTGATTCTGAGGATCTGGTTGTACTTGGCCAGACACTCAAATAGGCAGTCCTGATCTATTCCATGCTGAGGTCAGAGATCATCACCAGGAGAGCAATGAAGGTGTCTTCTGTCTCCCTGGACCAATGGGACAACGTGATGCCAGCTTGCACGCCTGCAGGGACTCGGTCACTGAACTGATCTGGTTGACTTTGAGCAGCAGGCAGTTGCAGGCCTTCTCATTCCTAGCCTTGGTGATGCACTTGGGGTTGGTTGCTGTGAGGTTGTCACCCACCACCTGGATGCCGGCGAAGGTTGTGAAGTTCTGCCAGGCGCCCCACTCACCCTGGTCAAAGGGGTCCTCGATGGACACCCCTGGGTAGTCCTTGATGAAGGACTTGTAGAGGTCACCCAGCTGATCAGGTGAGATGTATCTACAGGGGTCATCAGGGCACTTGAAGTCCAGGGTGTACTTCCCAGACCTGAAGAACTCGGATGTGGCCACGTCCATGATGAAGACCACCTTGTCTGAGTAGCAGGCCTTCCCGATGGTGGTCTTCAGCAACTCCAGGGCTTCCTTATTCTCCAGGATGTTGTGTGTGAAGCCACCCTCATCACCCACGTTGGTGGTGTTCTTGCCATACTTCTCCTTGATGATGTTCTTCAGGTGGTGGTAGACCACCTTGGCCCCAATGCGCATGGCCTCCTTAAAGCTGGCTGCGCCCACAGGCAAGATCATGAGCTCCTGCATGGCCAGCTTATTGCCAGCATGCGAGCCACCATTGATCATGTTGAAGGCAGGGACAGGCAAGATGACCTTGGGGTTGCCTGCCAGGTCAGCGATGTGGCTGTACAGGGGCACCCCTTTCTCCACAGCACCGGCCTTGCACACTGTGAGAGACACTCTCAGGATGGCATTTGCCCCAAACTTGGATTTATTTTCAGTCCCATCCATTTCAATCATCAGCTTATCAATCTTCTCTTGCTCTACAACATTCAGTTTCTTGTTGACCAGGGCAGGTGCAATAGTTTTATTGATGTGCTCAACAGCCTTTGAGATACCCTTGCCCAGGTAGCGAGTCTTGTCATTGCCACGCAGCTCTAGGGCCTTGTAGATGCCAGCGGAGACCCCACTGGGCACAGCAGCTCAGAAGAGACCTTTGGAGGTGAAGAGGTCAATTTTCACAGTGGGGTTCCCACGAGAGTCCAAGATCTCTTGGGCGTGCATCTTGAGAATCAATATGTTGGATTTCTGCTACTGGATCTTGTCACCCAGGAAGGAAAAAAGAGGGTGTTATAGACTCTGAGCTGCATGTTTAAGTGGCTGGAGTATGACTCTTATAAAGAGATGCCTGCGCTGAGGAGATAGCTCGGTGGTCTAAGTGCCTGCCTGGCAAGTGCAAGTACTTGGGTTCGATCCTCAGTACCAAATACTGTGCAGCCCTGGAACCTGGATGTGCTGTGCTGGCCACTGAAACCAGGTGTGGTGGCACATACCTGCAATCCCAGTGCTAGGGAGGCTGAGACAGGAGTCTCTCTACAAGTCTGAGCTGTGTAGCAAGACCCTGTACCAAATAAATAAATAAATAGATGCCTATACAGGGGAAAGCACATAGAAATAAAAATCTTACTCTGACTCCCTTTTCAACTTTCTATTCTGATACTATTTTACAGAGAAAGCAATTGTATTACACATGGATCACAAATTTTATATAGATATATAAGACTACTATATACCAGGTGTCTTCTACCCCCACATCCATCCACCATGGTGCCATGAGAACTCTGCTTGTAGCCTCCCCAGAACATGGAGGGCATGTGAGGCTGAGCAGTTAAAGTTTCCCAGGAAGAGAATCATCTTCAGAGCAGCTTCACCCTCTCAGTTGGCATCAATACCATCAGCTGAAGAACCCCAACAGGGATTTGGAGTACTGGACCCCTCAGCCTTGGGTAATAGGACCATGCTGAGGTGCTTTGAGGAAATATTTAGAAATGACATGATCTTTTTTCCCCATCCTAGAATGCTGTGAATCCAATGATTAACTATTTCCAAGTGGTCTTGGGTGTACATGAGCCCAGGAGGGCTTCCTTCTGAAGTCCGGAACAGAGACACTCATCAGTGGTGTCAGGGGCTGCTGCACAATCTTGGGGCCTTGGGATGGAACCCAAGGCCTTGCACATGCTAGGCAAGAGCTCTACCACTGAGCCACACTCTCAGCCCTTATTTAGTCTTTAAAAATGTCTTTAATTTTCTCTACAGCTGAAGCTGTATTTATTTTTATCCTTTAAATATGCCTAGTCATGTAGTAAGAACTAACAAAGGCCCAACAACAGACTGGGAATGGCTTATAAAAAAACCAGAAGCAGTGGCAGACAGAGCCCTCATTTAGAAACTTTGAGGTTCTAAGATCCCCTCAACTCTTCACTCTTCCAAATACATGAGTGTCCATACAGGTTCGTGGCTCCCTCCCAAGGAAATGAATCGATTACACTTTCATCGAGTGAGTCCTGTGTACCCGCCCTATCTGAAATTATAAGGGATTCCACGAGCTCCACATATGTAACTTAAATTGGTGCATTAACGAAAGGATCAGCTGCCCGTTCAAGCCAAGACCATTATCTCTGCAAATACTATGTAATTTTCAAATCTCTTCATGTAGTTTCCAGAAGAAAACTCAAAATTCTAAGTTTCAGTCAGAGAATTTGATTCACTGCTTAGTAATTGTTTCAAAATATTATTGTCATATGTTCTAATTAGCCAAGGATTTAGAGTGTGATGGACATGGAGCTGAGAGCTTGCGGGCATTACCTTCATTAATCTTCACCACAACCTGCGCAGGATGAAGAAGGCATTCAGAGGTGGCAGGCCCTCTTTCCCAGAGCTCCACCCCGCTTTCACTGCTTCTCAAAACCCCGCTCCCATCTTCTTTGCTATTCTGTGTCTGAT
Organism: Ctenomys sociabilis; assembly: GCA_004027165.1. Classification (NCBI taxonomy): domain Eukaryota; kingdom Metazoa; phylum Chordata; class Mammalia; order Rodentia; family Ctenomyidae; genus Ctenomys; species Ctenomys sociabilis. Next base: position 30,326 of record PVKA01009666.1, on the reverse strand, counting down.
GTCTTTTGTCCTAATCAAACTTCAGTAATTCTTGCTTAGAAAAATTATGCAAAAGTATCTTCAAACGTGTGTCACGCCAGTCTAAAGAGGACATGCTCACGACGTTGAGTCAGATCTGCCTGATTTACAGCAACGTGTCGTGCTCTCCTTCGAGAAAAAAACCACCACTGGCAAATTTAGCACATCTGAGGAGTGATGACAGTGGCCGCCCCGAAACTTCTGCAGCTGCTGCATATCCAGTAGCAGCTTTCCTTGCTCAAGAGCTTTCTGCAGGAAAATCTCCTCAGAGACAGCGTCTGCTGTCAGAATTCTACACCCTGAACCCGAAAGTCCTCTGCCTTTTCATATACACAAACATACTTGTTATGTTTATTTTTAAGGGCAAGAGACAATTTCCTTAGTAATATCTCTCGCTAGAATTCACACGTGCATTTTCCACTCAAACACATTAGGGCACATGACCTTATATTGCAGTCTGAAATTCCTAATGGGATTTTATTTAGAGCCAGAAAGAAAGGGTGATGAGAGGCAGGCAAGGAGGAAGGGGAAACTGTAGGGAGGGAGAGGACAAATGCAAAGATCAGATCTCCGCTGTGTCCTTTGCAGCTGACACTCAGGCCAGGAGCAGGCATACTAGGAAGAGGTGGGAGACTTCTATTTGTTTTCTGGGAGGAGGGAGGCAGAGGAGGAGCACCGTTTCTGGGAGGCGAGGTACTCTTCTCTCCCTTGGGTAGGGATCAAGGATATTTTTATTTCACTGTTTGCTCAAAATGTCCCTTCTTGGCAGTGAGAATTCTCACTTGTTTTCGTCCCCTTTTGGGAGATCAGTTTTTCTCCACAGCACTGAAACCACTGCACCAGCTTAAGGGGCACAGATAGACCAGCTGCCTCCAGACATGATGATCCTTGGGAACAGAAGCCCAGCAAAGGTATCTTTCCCTTCAGAAAACCAAAGTGTGGGCATAAGACATCCTGGTCTATGAAAAGCCTCCTGCTTGCCTTCCTCAGAGGTTAGACTCTGCCTCTGTCAGTGAGTTGCTGTTTACATTAGGAGCTCCCTCCTGGCAGAGCAGCCCCATGCCTCCTCTCACACACAGCCGCAGCAGCGAGGCGGTAAACAGAACAGAAGCCTTCTTTCCAGCCGGCCTCTGACTTCAAGTCTCCATTTCACAGCAAGTTTCTCCACCAGAGCTGAAGGCTAAGCACCTGCCTGCCTTCCCCACCAAGGCAAGGCCTTCTATGCACGCTTCTAGACTGACTCTGCTCACAGCAGGAGAAAGGGTGGCGTGAGAGGACTCTCCTCTGCGGCATGAAGGTTAAATCTCCTCAGCCAGGGGGGGCGAGGATGCCCTGTGTGGGCTGCGCATTGTCCTACATGGGTGAGCACAGAGGCGATTTAACTTGCTCTGAGAATGTTCACAGGGCAGCTCTGTGGACCACACTCTCAGCCCACGAACAGTAGAGCTGCCTGTGTGGGGAGAAGCTGTTCAGCTTTATCCCACCAGCTGAAATTCATTTTTCAAAAGAAATTAGACCAAGGGACTGTTGTTATAGCAACAGTCAGAGTCATTTACACGGCCTCTTCCCCATATCTGCACTCTGATTTCTGTGGGCAGCAATTCCTATTATGTACAGAGGATGACCAAGCTAGAGCCTGGTGGAACCTTTATTAGCCTTTAAGATGTGGGAGCCTGAATTCTCTATGACCAGCCTGAACCTCGAGGATGCCAGGTCTCCACTCTATCCACAGTTATTTGGTTCTGAAAATCCTAGTGAGGCCAAAGGCCTGTGGAGCCAATGTTTTCATCTCCGAGGCAGGAACCGGACATGTGACCAACCACTGATTTATGTGACTACTACAGCAAGAAGCAAACAGAAACACATAGGAGGGGACCGCATGCTCTAGACCTGCAGGACACCTGTGATGGATTCACATACATTCAGCCCGGCTGCATGGAGCCAGAGTCCCTCATCAAAGCTTGTGTCAGGAGGTGTTCCCAAGAGAGGATCACTCATAGAGTGGTGGCTTTCACCAGGGCGAACAAAGGATCGGCCATTTCAGGGCAGGAATTTCCAGTGATGTCAGCAGTGAATTAAAAGTGAGTTCATCACTTTATTTGTGTAGCACTTTACTCTTGGTTCGTAGATTTCTAAAGTAATAGCTTACTCCAACACTCACCTGCAGATTTCTTTTCTTGTTGAAAAGCATACCCTCGCTTCCAACTCTTTATGGCACACAATTTTCCACAGGGGTTCTGCAATAGAACTCCCCACATCTTCCCTGGGAACACACAAAGGTGGTAAAAAAATCTAGGGATCAGGGAGAGACACTGTGACCCCACCAACTCCCCAGTCATATGTTGATGTCCTATCTTCCAGTTCTTCAGAATGGTGACAGAGTTTTTAAGGAAGTAAGTAAATAAATCAGTAAGTTAAAAATGAGGTCATTGGGGTGGATCCTAATCAGTATAACTGCTGTGTTTACAGCAAGAGGAAATTAGGGCATGACTGCTTCCAAAGGAATGACCATGGGTAGACACAGGGAGAAGATGAGGCCCACCGGCCAGTCATAGAGGGTCCTCTTGGTTTGTCTGTGCACCTATAACAATGCCGGAGACTGGGTAATGTATAAAGAGCAGATTTTTATTTCTTACAGCTCTAGAGGTTGAGAAGTCTAAGATGAAGGTGCTGACAGGGTCAGTGGGGGTGCAGTCCTGTTCCTCATAGACAGCGTCATCTAGGGGCCCCTGAACGGTAGAGGAGCAAAGGGAAAGAGCCTGAACTAGTTTCCGCCTACCATTCAGGAGGGTGCCCCAGCCCATGACTTCTCCAAAGGTTTCACTTCTTAAAATACCACCACACAGAGATTAAGTTTCAATACGAATTCTGAGGCCAGTCAGGCTGTATAACAAGGCTTCAGAAGAAACTAACCCTGTGGACACTGTCATTTTGGACTTCCAGCTTTCAGACCTGTAAGGAAAGACATTTGTCCTGTCTGACTCACCCAACCTGCAGTATGTTTTTATGACACCCCTGGCAAACTAATAACCCTAATAATTTCATTGAAACCTATCTCATTTTCTTAGTGTTGTATATAAGTTAGTTGTGTTCCTCCCCCCACCCCCACCCCTCCCAGATTGAACCTAAGGCCTTCACACAGAGCTATATCTTCCAGTTTTGAGCCAGGGTCTCCTTAAGTTGCTAGATTGCTCAGGCTGGGGTTGAATTTGCAATCCACCCACCTCAGCTCCCCATAACACTCAGATTACAGGCATGTACCACCACACCCATCTTGAATAACTACTGAAAAGGAATGCTTTGCACAAGTTTGTTCATGCTTTGACTCAACTGATTGAGCTCTTAGGGGACGCTGGTCCTGGGGCGGGCACCAAAGACACTAGGGACCAACAGTCTCTTGACCTCAGGAGCCTTCAGACTTGAGGAGAAAGGAAAGTAGACCATGTAAGGCCAGCACAGTGGGTGGCACCACGGAGGGGGACATGTTGCTCTATGCCCAGACAGAGAGGCTTCTGGGAGGGCTTGATATGCAAGCTAAGTCTTTAGGGATTCAAAGTTAGGGGCGGACAGCTGGGCAGAGGGAACACAAACAAAACCTTTGGCCAGAGAAGAAAGAAGCATATTTGTAAGCGAAACCACGAGCAGTTGCATCTGGCTTGAGCCAGGGTGTCAAGTGGAAGCACAGAGAAACAAAGCTGGAGACAGATGAGCTGCATGGGCTGAGAGGCACTGAAGGCCATTTCAGGACACTCACATTTTGTCCAGAGAACCTTGGGGGACCCTGGCGGAGGAACAGTCCCTTGTGACACTGCCTCTTCATTCCATAATACAGATGGTGAGAGCTGGCTCTGGAAGCAAAATGCTCAAAGACCTCTACTAGGTGCTGGGGCTGCTGTAAGAGGGCAGCTGCCGAGGCTGCCTAGGTAGTACCTCCCAAGGCACATGGCAAAGGCTTCTCCCTGTGTGTGCTACTAGCAGATGTGGAACTTTTCACTGGCAGCCCGAGTGGGATGAAGCTGGGCCACTGGGGCTGCTTGGATGGGAATAGGGAAACCTGGCCCCTCCCACGCTCCCTTTTGCTTCCTGGCCACTGTAAGATAATCAGCTTTTCTGCCACACACTCCTGCCACACAGACCCAAAGCAGCCAGGCCACGTGACCATGGGCTGAAAGCTCTGAAACTGTGAGCCAAGACAAACTCTTCTTCCCTTTAAATGGACTAGTTTAGGTGTCTGTCACAGATGGGGAAACCTGACAGACACAGTGGCTAAAACCCCAGAAGCAGATTTCCTTCCAGATGTGGAGGTCAGGAGTCTCCGCTGAGCTCTGTGGGGCAGGTCTCTCCCATTTCTATCTCCTCGGCTCGCAGATGGCTGCCTGTGTTCTCCCCAGGTCCTCCCACGGCCATTCATCTGTGACCTCACGCCCTTGGTCTGTCTCTGTATGTCCAGATTTCCTCTTCTCATTGAGTGAGTGGGCACACGGGGTAAGAGCTCATCTCACCCCCTTAATTTAAAATGACCCACCTTCATATTCAGTTACATTCAGAAGTACGGGGAATCCAGATTGTTAACATGTGAGGAAAGACGCAATTGAACTAAGCCCCTAACATAGCCCATGTCATTCCTGCACAGCATGGGCAAGGGGCCCAAAGCCACCCCTCACTTGCAAGCCAATGGGGCACACACTTGGCTTTCCGGCAACTAATTCAACAACTGCTAATTGCTCTAGAGCTGAGCAATTAACTGCATTTCTCTTCCTAATCAAAATCAACGTCAAGTTTACTCCTCAACTTCTTAACTGCTTGCCAAACCTCAGGGTAGGCAAAAGGGAGCCTGCCATGACTTTAGGAGAGGCACAATAGTAACTGTTCATTCCCTGGCCCAGAGTTAATATAACTTTACAGAGACGGTCCCCCTGACCTTGCAGGGATACACAGAGGGAAACTGAGTCAAAAATGAGGGCCACGACAGAAATCAGATGAAGCACAGGAGATGACAGCCTGCGTTCCCTGCTGCAGTCCAGTGCTCTCTATGATAAATCACTCTGCTTATAATAGGTTCAGAGTTTGTCAACTTTCTGTTCCAGTTGCGGCACACTGTAAATGTACTGTAAAACTGTAGCATCAAAGCTGTGGACTTCAATGGTTTTATCTTTCTTACCCAGCCATCTAGATATTATTGATGTAGTTTCCATTAGAATGCTACAGTTAAGTTTGCATAATATTCTCTGTAACTACCCACTCGTGTGCGGTTATGGCTCCCTGAATCTCTCCTGGGACACGATTTTCTTCCACCTTGGTCTCAGCTCAGAAGTAAAATTTCTTTTTGTAACAACAGATGATGACTGCAGAAATATTTCTGAAGCGAAGGGAATGGAAAATAAAGGAGGATTTTTACTGCAATGAATATTTGGTTACCTTTTGTCCAATCAAACACTACAAATCAAAAAGAGCTAAACATAAAGGCATCCAGCAAGGCCGAGTAATAGATTTTACTGAGGATCTGCCCACACTGCCAGATTTCACTAAATGAAGTTTGCATTCACATGCTTATCAGTATTTAAAAATACCCCGAGTATACACAACAGAAAATGTCAGGAACTCGACAAGCAAAACTATGCATGTGGTGCTTTCCAAATCTCCCAAACTCATAGCAACTGAATAAACTTAATTATGTGATCAAGCGGCACCTACTTAACCTCTCCAGACCTCTGTTTCCTCAATTATAAAGCATGAGGGTTAGACTACATGATCTCCACTTTGTTCCAGTTCTGAGAGTCTTTAATTTGGATCTGGATTCCAATCAATAGCTTCCTTTCAAAATCACCCTGGAAGGCACTGTGGAGTCAGATGGGCATCTCTACTTGGCAGGTAGCACTGGAGCAACCAAGATCCTTTTTTCCATATTCATTACACTCTTCCGCAAGGCCTTGTTGCCTTAAGTACATTTGAAAGAGAAGTTACTCTTGAATCTTAATCGCAATTATCTTCAAAAAACCAAAAGAAACCAACTGAATACCAAGTGTGTCAATGACATGATTTATTTAAAAGAAGTGTTTACCTTCGGATGGTGTAGGTGGTAGCAGGAAGTGAGCCGGAAACATAAGATGCAAAAGATGCCCCAGACCCTTGATTTCAGAGGCACCTGCAGTCTGTTGTTCTCATTCTACTCCTGAGCATCTAATTGAAAATGTGCCTCTCTTGGGTAACACTTGGCCCACACAGCACGGACCTGTGTCCGTACTTGTGCAGCTATGCATGGCTCCTCCATCATGAATTATTTTAAATAAATAACTTTAAATGACATGAAGGACCTGAGTGTATCAGCATGGTAACTGGTTACTAGACCAGGTGACAAGAAGGAGCTGGGCCCCTTTGTGGGCAGCCATTCTGCCAAGTGTCTTCCAGAGGAGGCAGCAGGCAGGGTGGACCTGTCATGGGCTCAGAGGCAGAGCCCTGGGTCCTCGGGTCCCCTCTGTCCTGGCCAGACTGTGTGTTCTTTGGAAGTCCTTCTCTGCTGCTAGTTTTGCCTTGGACAAAGTCAACTCTAAAGTCCTGCATTGATCTAATAGTCCAGGATGTTAGGATCTCTGTAGGTTAATCCTGGTATAGTTGGAGATGTACCAGCATTTTAGGTGTCCTGTCATGGTAAGTAAACTGTCTGTTAATAAAGTCTTCTCTAAAATATGAGCTAATTCTATACTTGGAGGGAAAAAAGGCCACATCTATTGTCATTCCTATGTACCATACAGCAAAGTCTGGCTAGTTTGATACCCACTAATTTTGCTTTTAGCTATAATTTGGCAAGGGGTCAACTTGATATTTATCCTTATGTACAGAACATAAAAAGAGCTTACTATATGAAAGACTATAAGGAGGATATGAAACCTATTTAAGACAGAAATGAGTCTCAAAGACTCAAGAGACTCAAATTTAAATAAACAATGGATATTGTATTATGAATTCTTCTCATATGTTAGAGTAGTTCCCCAAGGATGCTTATTTACTAACAGTTTGATAGTCTAGCTTCAATTGTAGTTGTTACATTTAAATATATCACATGCAGTGCGTATTTACTACTATATTTTAATTCAGATTTTTCTCAATTCAGGAAGCCGTTTGCCCAAATTAGTTTAAATTAGGAAGTTTATTGTATTCATAAATGGTTCATCTAAACAGCAGAAATGATGGCTGTAACATTTGTCTTAGGTTTGTTGGAGCTCAGCGGCTTAACTTCTAGTCTGAGATTCATAAAGAATGAACATGGAATGATTAATGGCCATTACTGCTTTCTTACCGCTGTAACTTATCAGAATATGTATACTCTAATACTGTGCCCATGGTAATTATCTCATTACTAGGAAGTGTCACAGAAATGCATTATGCGAAGTATGCCTTGAATCACATTTAGTAATTTCTTTTTATGTTTAAAACCCAGAACCTTTGTGTTCCCTAATGGTTGGAGGTTAGCATGAGAGTCGCGCACTCTGGCTGATCCCTCCATAAAGCTGCTCAACACCTCCTCATTTAAGAATGGCACATTCATGTGCAGTCACTATTGCACCTTATGGGGAGGTTCTGGGCAGGTTAAGTCTATAAAACTGTTGGCCTCCTCGGGAAGGACAAATCGCTCAGCCTGCTTCAGTGGGTACCTTTCTCACTGTGTGAATATTTAATTCACAAGTACATATAATGCTTGACATTTCTGTGGTGCTCTCCATGCAGGCATCTTAGCATACCTAAAAGCAATGCATGGTAACAACGACCAGAGACGAGGGAAGCATCAGAGAGGCGGAGGGCTGTGTGCCTGAGTTCTGAACTGCATGGTGTTCATGGGCCCTGGCATAGCTCAGGCGACATGAGGCATCAGGGGATGTCTACTCGAGTTACCTGTCCACCCACATGAGGCGGGCTGAACAACACAGGTGCAAACCTTCCCTGAGGTGACCGCATTATTCAAATGAGGCCCTGTTAATCAGAAAGAGGAATTGACAAAGAGACAAAGAGACAGAATCTGTGAGGCATGACGAAAAAAATCACCAAAAAGGTAGGATGAAGCAAAGAAGAAGAAGAATTTTTGGTCAGATACATTGCAGCTTTGAAATAAGAACTGAAGGACTATTAGATTAGCATCCGAATAATTCACTGGGAATCTATGACAGGGTTCTTCCTGGATACCCCACAGTACAATGTCACCTGGGAACTTGTTAGCAATGCAAATTGTGGAAAAGTCCTCAGATCCTTGATGAGAAACTCTCAGATTGGCGGTGGGAGCCAGCGTCTCCTGCTTTAGCAGCCCTGAGGGTGACCGGTATAGATGTACATCTGCACTACTTGCCTCTCTAGCTGCCCTTCAATGTGGTTAATTTTAGTCAAATTTAAAATTGCTCCGTGCAACTGGGGGCCTCTCATTGGACAGCACAGTGCCAGAACTGTCCCGCAGACGAACGCGGTGAGCAAAGGGGCGAAGATGGAGGATGAGATGCTAAACGTGATTCTTGCATACAAGAAACCTTGTTCAGAAAATCAAGAAGGAATAAAGGTGTCCTGGCTTGTTAGGGGAAAGCAATCCGCAAGCAGGTGTGAAGGGGAACAGAAGCCGGGGAGTGTGAAGCTAACACTAAGAGAAGACGGATAGTACACATTTGTGGGGAGAAGTGTGACGTGTGTAACTGGTGTGCAATGCACCCGTTTAACTGTTGTGAAATACTGGTGCCAAGCATTTACCACCAAGTATTTTTCAATGCACAGATGAACGGTGCTAAGTGCATGTACAGTGCTGTCTGACCATTTGCACTCTTCACCTCCAGAGTTCTTTTCTTCTTGCCACACTGAAGCTATATTCGCTCCCCCATCTCTCTCTATTCTTAGGCCAGGTTCCAGCACTGCTTCTTTGAATTCAAGCAGGCAGTGAACCTACTGGTGCCACTTGATCTTATACTTCCAGCCTCTAGATCTTCAGAAATGCAATTCTACTGTTTATAAGGCTTACACTATTCCTTCAGAGCAGCCCAAACAGATCAAAACATAGTGATAGTTCACACTTGTTTCTCCTTCGGACTGATGGACTCTCGGGTGTTCCCATATCCCACCTATTTTGAATAAGGCTGCTAATGAACTTGGAGTATAAATACTTCTTTGCAACCCTATTTCAATTCTTTTGGGGACAGACCAAGAAGTGGAATTGCTGGATCATACGACAGTGCTACTGGTAGGTTTTCTGAGGAACGGACATCCTGCTCTCCACAGAGGCTGTGTTACTGTACCTTCCCATCGAGATCCTTGTTTCTGAGATAACAAAGGAGGGCACATCAAAGCCATCAAAGAAGATTTAAAAGACAAACATGGGGGAGAGATGCAGTGAGAGGGAACTGGTGCGGCACAGTTGAAGCATTTTGGCTCAAATAGTTCCCATTTTCTCAGTGACCTTGATACAAGGTTATCACCCCTGAGGAAGAACACTGCTGGGGAGGGAAACACAGGGCTTGAAGACAGAAGGAAATGAAGGTTGGGTAGGATCGGTCCATTATGAGAGGACTGGGGAAACTTGCTGAGCACTCCAGGTGGACGAGTAGCTGCCAAGTGGGCTGAACTGCATCCCTTCCAAAACTGTGTTGAACCCCTGACCTTCAGCATGAGATTTTTCTGGGGCAATTGTGGCCTTTTCAGGTGAAGGGAGCAAGGATGAGGTCACACAGTGGTAGCAGCATTTACTCTGCTCAGCTGTAGCATCTCATAAAAAGGACATGTGAAGACACACAGAGGGAACATCCTGTGACAGCAGTGGCAGTGACTGAGGCTACTGCTGACGAGGAAGCCAGCGGCTGCTGGGAATGAGGAAGAGGCAAGAAGAAATCTGAGCAGAGTGTCAAAGCAGCAGGGTGGGGTGGATGCCTTGATTTCAGACTTGTGGCATCCAGTACTGCCAGATAACCAACTCCTAGGCTTCTTAGCCCCTCGTCTGTGGCCTTTGCTACGCCAGCCCAAAGAGCTAACCCAGTTCCAGAGCACGAGTCTGCAGCAGGCCAAGGTGATCCCATGCAGAGGCCAACACGACTGTTTCCAGATTCCCGAGCTTCCCACCTACGAGCGACACGCTTTCTGATACACTGTAATAATATAGGCAAAAAATAAGGCAGTGGAATGCATATTTTGAATTGCATTCCTTGCTAAAAGATTTTCTTTCCTTCTGACTGTCTTTTTCAGGCAGAAATGGAACATGCATACAAACACACTAAATTGTATGTTTCTAAGAACCGAGAAGAGGAAAAAAACAAATTTCAGTACTGGAAGTACAGGAAATCAATGTGCACAAGTGACTGCTTGGCGCTACCTTTATCTGGAAGATGTTCATGATTTTATTTCACCTGCATTTGTCCTCTACATTTTTTTTCCTGGGTTATAACCCTGAGTATGGCTCTTGTTTCAACTGCAAAAGTCTCACTCCTTCCTAACTTTTAAAATTTTTAAATATATCTGTTTCCATTGACCTTTGTCTTTATCCTAAATGCTAATGAGGCTTGTTTGCTTGTTTGTTGGATTTTTTTTTTTGGTGCTGGGAACTGAAGTCTCACATACACTATGCACACGCTGTACCACAGGGCTACACCCTCGCTGTGAATAAGTTTTGGGGGCACAGTAGTACAGTAGAACACAGTATCTGCTGGCTTTTACACTTGAGCTTCATGCAAAAAAGTCAGCCTTAAGGGGATGAGTACAAATGGAGAGCCTTAGAGAAGGTTCTGGATTTCTAGGAGACTGGCAGACATGGAGAAGAGAGCCAGAGCACCCTGGGACCGTGTAGGGTCAGCACCGCACTGACCTGGGCATGAGATAAGGGCTGAGACCCTGCCCAAGGTCGGGTCAGGGGAGCCCGGGGGCTACACCTGGGAGATAGCTCAGCTCCCACTGATATGAGGCAATGCGGATGATTTAGTTAAGCAGAGTAACCTTGAGTGCTCTCCAAGTCAAGGCACAAGGCAACAAGGAGCACAAAGCCTTCCCCTTGCTGCCTGCTTGCTCTCTCTTTCAAACACACTTCTTGCTTTTGTTAGAATTCACCTACATCCTAGTAAAAGGTGAGGGAAAGAGCTGTACTATAGCTACAAAGAATCCCCCGATCCCCCCCAGAAAACGATATACATTTTTATATTTCTTTGCAGTAACACACTCTTTCCCTCCACCCTCTCTCCCACAGCCCCTCATATTAGGAAAAAAAAAAAAAAAAACCCTTTTAGACTTTGGCTTTTCATGAAAGGCATATAGTAAAAGTATCACTGTTCCAAAATTCCAGGGCAATTTCACAATCCTAATGAAATGAGGGAGGAAATGGTTTCATTAAGGTCTCAGAAACAATCGCCCTATGTTGTTGTGTGGAATATCTTTATAAATTATGAAAGACTTTGCAAAAATTAGTTCCTTCATTCACCAGACACTCATAGAGCATCATTTCTGCACTGGGCCCTATGCAAGATGCGGGGGCTGCAGAGATGAACAAGGTGGGAGTCTGCCTCGGAGCTGGCAACAGAGGGAGACAGATATTATTACTATTCATTATAATGCAGCTGGGCTTCCCATTCCATGCCTACCTCCAGGAACCTTGATTTTAATTCACAAAGAACCATATTGTAGGGAGAAAATGACCATAGTAAATCCTGTAAAGGTGGCAGGTCTCTCCAGAAATGGAGCTGCACTCCGAGCTGAGACCTGCTCTGACCGAAGGGCAGGGAAAACACACCCAGCAAGATGTTCCACTGAACGGTCCTGAACCGAAGTACAGCAAGTGCCTGCAGCTCCGTGGGTGAAATCAAAACTGATTGGGGGAGAAAATCATAGACAGGATGAAAATCAATTAAAAAGGAAAATGAAACAAGTTGGAAGAGAGTCAAAAGCATTTCTCTCTCTCTCTCTCTCTCTCTCTCTCTCTCTCTCTCTCTCCTTGCTTTTTCTCTCAGAATTGCCCCCAGAGAGTATCGGCTGAAGAAAGGCATTTGAGATTTCATAAACAAAGGGATCTGAGCCTGGCATTGATAACCCAGTTTCCACAAATTTTGGGTTTAGTTCAGAGGCGCCAACTCAAATATCAAAATGCAGCTTTTCATATGTGATTTTTTATGCTTGCTTAAAACCAGTGGCTGAGGAGCAAGTACTTATACAGTAAATCTAAAATCATTCAATTACCTTAAGTCAACTGGGAGGCTTGTATTTACTGAAATAGGCATTTGACTCCCATATTACAAAGGCATGCAAACAACGTTGCAAAATCATTCTGGATGGTTTATGACTGGGCTCTCAGATGTTGGAGGGGCCTGGGAAAGGACCGCAAGCTTGGTCAGGAAAATGCCACATCTGTCAGCGGGCAACAGTGGTGCGTTGGCACAACCTCCTGAATTAACTGTGAGGCGTACGTCAGCTCACAGGAAGGGAAAAAAAAAAAAAAAATCAACCCCTCTTTGGAAACAGATTCATGCTGCAAAATCATCCAAGTTAATTTCCTTCAGTTAATTAAGCCAGTTTCCTTATTAGCACAGGGAGATGACCAAGTCTAGTCTATAGCTAATGACTCACAGGATGAGGAGGTTAGCAAGCCCTGCCTCTATTTTTAAACTTAACTTTCACCATCTCCTAGAACTTGAAGAGGCAGAACACTTCCTACCCAAGCTTTAGTTCTGCTTTTACTATTGTGTAACCAAGGATTATCTCAGAAACGCCCATGTATGGTACCACTGAGATCAAGAAATTGCTAAATTTCTGCATTGCTCCATCTCAGAAATGTGCATGTGCCCAAGCCCATGGTACCGAACATCTAGCATCCCTTGTGAGGCTGGAGAGTAAGCATTAGGGTTTCCAATGAGCAGTCCAGGGACAAACACCTCACACGGGTGGGGGACGGGGTTCACCCTGGATGTCCTTGCTTATCTTATGCAAATGTGGAGTAATAAAGGGTGGGAAGGGGGACAAGAGTTCCTCTGGAATCACTGGAATCAAGGTCAATTCTAGAATAAGCCTGATAGCAGGGTGAGACCCAAGTTAGCATCCCTCAGACTGACCCCAACAATGCTGGTTCCCCTCAAAGTCCCCAGGAGGCGGCAGCCATTCTGTGCATCCATTTCATGCCAGACAAATCCAAAACCTTTCCTCTTCATTCCCACACTAACGTGTGAGGTAGGTGAACAGACTCCACCTATACAACTGAGGATATCGTGGCTCAGGGAGATTAAATCAATCACCCAAAGTCACCCAGCCACAGCAAGAGAGTTGGGATTTAAATTCCAAGCCTGTGCTTTCCTGTTGCATTCCTCCCCTCCTGTGAGAGGCATGCATTTCTCATTCTTCCGCGTGACTCCTCAGGGAGAGAGGAAATGAAGGAAGACATCCTCAGAACCGCTTTCCTCACTCTGAGGTCGTGGGGCACAGAAACAAGTATGGTCTGAAAGCAGATTTCTTCTAAGGGCTGAAGTTCTTTCAGATGTTCTCAGAAACAGTGCTATAGCTGTTGGCATTGCTCATATTTAACTGCATACTGGCCACTAAACTAAGCCCACCCAGATTTGGAAGAGAATGATGTTGGTTATAGTATGTTGGTCATGTGGGCCACAGTGAAGACGGGGCATGTTGCCAACCACTTTCCGGGGCCTTTCTTACAGGGACGCCATACAAGCACACTGAGAACCAGATCTACTTATAAGCTTGTGAAATGCTGTGCTCCAGCTCACTCTGGTCTCAGCCCTTGCAGGAGTAGGCGGCTGTCCACCATAGCTCATTGCTAGGGCTGAAAATCTCACAGCATTGAGACCTTGGCACTGTCTCTACCAAGGTCTTCCTAAATTTCTTACTAATGAACTTCATTTGCCTCCCTTTATTCTTTAGATCTTAAATGTCCCCAGAAGACCAGGTGTTGAAGGCCTGCTCAGTAGCCCATGGGAGGAGAGACCTTTGGGGATAGGGCTAGAGGGAGGAGTTGGTCATTGGAGAGCACGCCTAAAGGGGACCCGCTGATTAGCTCAGTTGTTTAAGTGCCTGCCTATGTAAACATATGCGCAGGATCCCCAGCTCCACATGCCCTTAATGCAGCCTGAGCCAGCACCCCACCCCCCAAATAATCCTTCTAAGGAGGATGTGGGGACTCCTGGCTGCTATGAGGCAAGCAGCTTGCACTGCTATGCATCCCTGCCATGGTGTCCTGCCTCACCAGAGTCCCAGAGGACAGGACCAGGCAGCCAAGGGCTGAAGCCTCTCCAACCATGACTCAAAGTAATTTTTCCTTTTCAGTTCATTTTTCTCATATTATTTTGTCACAGCAATGGAAAGCTGACAAAACGCCTCCTATGTGACACACAAAAATCTAGTCTTGTTCAGGAGATACTTTAAGGTCTACAAGGGGTCCCAGAAGCGAATGTATCCACCAACAGCGTTTGAAGACCTTTGACAACTGTCCTCTTCCATCAGTGATTTTATAGTAACCTGTACAAATTTTCAAGTGAGTGTCCCTTCTCCTCCTGTACAAATACTATCATAAAATACATAGACCATTCACATACAGTTTCCAATGATACAACCACAAGTCCTACGGTACTAATACCGCTGACTTAAATAGAAAGGCTGACATAAAAATGTATTTTGTGAACCCTGACAACTTGTACGTAGAGTTGTGTGGCTTTGCATCTTTTTCAGAAGGAAGAGTCAAAGCTTTATCAGTGTCCTGGTGTGGCCCAGGACTCTCCATAACTCTACCTTTCCATTTGGTGGTGAGCAGTAGTGATAACCTTTGGTGGTGTACGTCCACAGTTTTGCATTTGAGACAAGAAAACCTGTCTTATAAACAACTTCGGTTTCCTTGGTTCCCAGGGGCGCACTTCTGCAGTTGCGGGTTGCATTCACGAAGGTATGCTCTACACATCAGGGAGAATACGCATGCTCACAGGGATGGCGGCGAGAGGGCTGGGCTGCTACCGGTGGTCTCATTTTCACCAGGCAGTGATGCACCAGCGGAGGAGATTGGGCTAGGGAAACGGAAGAGGTCGGGAGCAGGAAGGCTCGTGCTCCTCTTTAAGTAGTGATTATTGCCGTGTAGGAAAAAAAAATTAGATTTAATCTATATAGCCCCAGAACACGGAGCTAAGATCAATGGCTGCAAGTAACAGGAGAAAGAATTCAGCCTCAATTTCAGGAGGAAATTGTAAAAAACGATTAGAGAAATTGAAACTGGAAGGCACTCCCCTGTGAGGCAAATGCGCTTTCTGCTCCTTGAAGTTCCCCTGCCTTGGCTGCCTGCTTCTGTCAGGAACTTGTAAAGGGGACCCTCTCAGGTGAAAGGTAGGAGAAAATGATGTCCACAACTCCTTTTAATTCCACAATCTACCTATTAAGGTTTTATATCTCTTAGAAAATTTATAGTCAAAGATCAATACGCGTCTTCCTTTACTTTGTACGGTAGGTACCAGAAGCATCTCACTTTACAAAGGGAACAGCTGCTCTTTTTAAAATTTGATCTTCTACAAAGTTTGCACATGTTGCATCTTCATGGCCCGGGACCACTCCTCCCACCTGTCACACCTCCCACCTGTCCCTCTGAGCCCCTGCTGTTTCCACCAGAGTTCGCCCTGGCCTCCTCTGTGTCCTGGACTCTTTCGATGCCCACCTGGACTGCCCTCACCCCTGCGTCAACTATTTGCTACAATGTCCAGAGTAATCAGTGAAAATCACACTTCAGATCTTGAAGTTAGATTGTCACTATGGCCTAGCAGGTGCCTGGGAGCCGGGTGCTCCCAGCTGCTCTCACACTGTCCTCCTCTGCACTCTTTCTTCCTTACTGCTGGCCTCCCCTTGGCCATATTCCTGCTCCCCATCTGAGCTCCTGGCTCTCCCCTGGTAGCTGTGCTTCTTCCAGCTCCTGGCCCATGCTCTGAGGCCCTCCTGAGCGTTGAGTTCATGTCCTTCCCTATGTGCCCTGCCTCCATCTCAGATAGGACACTGCCTATCCCTCCTGCGCCCTAAGCTCCTTAGGCCACTGAGCACCAGGCTTCATCTCCTGCTGTCTCAGTCTTCCCTCGGGATGGTCCTCTTTCACACGTGAGTGCAGCTCCGTGGGGACAAGGACCTTGGCTATGCCATTCACATAGACCCTGGCTGCTCCAGGGTCTAGCGGAGGGGTGGATATGTAACTGTATGTGTTTTTGGAATAAGTGAGTGAGTGAATAAGTGAGTGACAGCAAGAGTCTGTCCATAGAGAGACTTGCTCAAGGGCCCAGCATGACCCTACGGTGACTGTACCTCTTCCCCTTGGTGCCTTGTGGACCCCAGGCCCTCAAAAGGATTTAGGATCCACCTCAGGAAACTCCCCAGCATGACTTAAGCCAAAGCTTAGAGAAAGCAACTGCTCCCTATGGAGAAAGACCAAAGTTCCTCCTACACACAGTGGGGCGAGGGAAGTCCCCCAGAGCACACCCTGGGCCTATCCTCACATGTAGGACAGTGTGCCTTTTTCTTCTCTGAGGAAACTCAGGAAAAAAAAAAGCTGGCAAGGAGGAAAAAGAGGCACTGGGATGGGTTACCGAGGAAGTGAGAGAAACTCCTTCTTTGGAGATCTTTAAAAATAGAGCAGCCATCTGGGATGATTTAGATACGGTCTCACTGCAGCGCGCAGCACGGGATGGGAAGGGTGAAGGCTCTCTAAGTCCTGTCTCAGCCTCGACTTTTGGATATTTCATGTTAGAGTGTTTTTCATGGTGAAAGGCTGAGAAAGGCTAGAAATTCACTTTTTCCTTTTAGCTGCAAGTTAAGTCCCATTTTACTTTGAGCTGTAATTCTGTTGTCCTCCCAGCCTTCTCTCTTCAAGTGGGCAATTTGGATGTCATTCTATTTTGGTGATATAGAAAGTCTGGATTACACTTAACTTTCATCCTCTCTTTCCCAGAAAAGAAGGCAAAAGGACTTAAGATGGGAGAATTTAGACACTGGGAAGTGACAGCCCCAGAATGTTCAAATCTTGCCCAAGTCCCTAAAAAGGGATGAAGCAGTGAAGGCAACACCTTCACACCTGGCCAGGACCCCGTAGGCTGTGGTGTCATCCACTGTGGGAGCCTGTCGCAGATGACACAGAAATTAAGCCCTTGGAGTCTAATTCACTGCATGTTACTACTGGTGCTTAGTTATTTTGTGTGTTTTCTCTATGGGCTTGAGCTTGGTAGAGTCAACACGTAAACAACACAAAATCTATTTTTCTTATAGGTAGCAAGGAACTTATAGCAGCTGAGCTTAGCTTCGGTCTTAGGACTTGGGGTTTGTGTGTGTGTGTGTGCTTGTGTTTGTGTGTGTATGTGTGTAGTCTTGAACATGCCAGGGAAGTGCTCTACCATTGAGCTACATCCCAGCCCTGTTCTTAGGACTCTTGGAGTGTCAAAGATGCACAGTCTAAAGAACAACTGATCTTTTTCCACAGAAGGCTGAATCTTACTATTTTTAGTAACAAGGGCACACCATAAAAGAGTTGTAATAAATTTGTTTCTCACAGCACTTGTATGTCACGACTATTTTTCTAACTTAAATAACCCTGGCTATGATTATCAAATACGTTTATCTTCAAATATTCATTAAAAAAGTTGCTATATACAACATAATAATGATCAGTGACTCAAAGGTCTTGCTGTTTGTTTTCTAAAAGGAACACAAGTGGCATTCACTTTTTTCGGCCTTTCTGCAAGATAATGAATAACCTGTTTTTTGAGGCAATTCTGCATTAAGTCAGAACAAAAGTGTGACCATAAAGGTCTTCACACACCATACTTGTGAACTGGCTGTGTCACTTTGTATGGTATGGTCTAGTGTTTGTGCTTCTTCTGCTTGTGCTCACTGGTCCCGCAGCCCCTCTGGGGATGGTGTGTGTGTGTGTGTGTGTGTGTGTATACACGTGTTTGTGTTAGAATTAGAACCTAATGTCAGAAGGTCACAGAAAATTCTAAGATAGAAAGAAGGACACCTAAAAACAAAAAGGCAGAAATGGCATATTCTCAATGAACTTTAATACAGATTAACAGGTCTTCCTAATAGAAGGTCTGTGTGCCCTTGTGCTTTGGTCCCTCCCGTTTCCCATTGGCCACTCCCTGCCTCTGTTAATGGGAGGGATGTACACACTTATCAGGGACAGCAGAGCTATCTCATTCTCTGGGCAGAGATGCTCTCAGCGACACTGGCATTTTTACAGATGGCTCTAACTTTTGTCCCATGAGGCCCCCGCCCCAGCACTGTGACCCCAGGGATCCCACGTGAGCATGTGAGGTGCAGTCGAGCTTGGGCTGGTGATGTAGAGCTGTGGCTGGGGCTGAAAGGATGGGGCCCAGTGAGGTCAGGCCTGAAGACAGCGGATGTCCATCTGCTCCAGAACCTTCTGTCCCTCCATGCAGTCAACTCAGTCTGGTAGGAAAGGTGGGGGGACATGGTCCTTTCAATTGCACTGCCTGGTGCCTCAGCCCCTTTGAGGGGTGATAAGGATTGAACAGAGGGGCTCTTCTTGAACTAACGGCCCTTTCTATTTGACTATTTTTAAAATTTTGATACAGGGTCTCATTCAGTTCCCCAGGCTGGACTCCCACTTGCAATCTTCTTGCCTCAGCCTCTCACATCCCCCTTTCCTTTACTGGGTCTTTGCCCTCCTCGCCTCTCCACTTCACACTGTTGTTTTTGATCCCAAAGAGCCCCCCCAGGAGCCCCAACAAACCCAGCCCAGCAGTGACACATGCTGAGAAATCTGGGTCTCAGTCCCAAGCTCTCTGCCCGCCACTCACCCCAGCCTCTTGCCCAGCACCCCAGGACTCTTCCCGCTGCTGCCCCACTCTCCCTCCTTTCTGGCTGTCCTCTTGGAGAGCGGTCACTTCCTATTTACCAGCCACAGTTTCCAGTCTCCCCCCTCTCCCTGGTGGGCGGTTCACTGTCGCTCCTGAGGGGTTTTCTCACAGCCTTCCCTCACAAATTCAACACCACTTTTCTCTCCTGCAAAACAAGCTAGGGAGCTTGTCGGGGCTTGCAGAAAAAAGGAGGGGGCTGCTCTCCCAAAGCCATCCTCTGGCACCGCTGATGTTCGCGCCGATCTGCGGGGAGATTGCAATTCTAACATAATGAGATATTAATGAGCTTTGCACATGTTCCTAGCCACAACACTCCCCCCCCCATCCACTGCCTCTTCTGCAAACCCAGAGAGACAGCTCTGTCCTTCCTGAGACTGAGCCCTCTCTTCCCCTGGAGCCGCCCTCTACCACCCCAGCGCCAGGCTGCCCTGCTCACCTCAAGCTGCCACCGCTGCAGGCACCAAATGGGCCGGCACTGCCTTGTTTCCTGGCCTAATGGATGCTTGTTTAAACACTGGAGCTGTTTGCATTGCTGCGGCTCACTGCATGTTAAACACAGTCCTCTGAAACCCTATGCCAATCCAATAAAGGTATCAGCAGTTGAGTGTGGGGAGGCAATTACTACAGGGTCCCAAGTGTACCTTCTAAGCTCTAGGAAGGAAAATTTGATCGAACAACTAAAAGGAAAATCTGATTCGGCTCAGCATCACGTGGAGGACACAAGGCTTAACTGCAGCCGGATCTGTGGAGGGCAGAGAGAAATCAATCCCTGAGCCGGGGAGAGCAAGCACACATTGTTAAGAGGGCTTTAAGCCAGCCTGTTAGAAACACTGTCTCCTGCGCCTGCTTTGAGACACCCGCTTATCCTTCGCCTTCTGCTCCCTTTCGCTGCTCACTTGCTTTGTAATTCCAAGGGGTCTACTTATTTACTCTTTAATGACACACTGCTATCCTTATGAACGCTCCACCTTCTCTCTTGCCTTTAACTACTCCGATTTTTAAAAAATGGCTTTTCTTGTGCAAGATCATTACCATATCAAAGGTGATAGGCAGAGAGCAAAAACCATGGAGGGATAACATGTGGGCAGGTGGAAAGCGGCAGGTCTGCCTCAGAGAGATCGGAGGGTCCCTAACCTCAAGCTAATGATACAGTCGATAACACAACGGATTGGTTTCCTGCCTTTGGCTAAGTCTGAAAACTCAAGGGAATTAGATATAAGATTTACATTTATTTCTCAACCAAGAAACGAAAGTTTTGGAAAAGAGATTCCTTTGCTCTGTTTCAGGTTCTGGCCGCACAGAGCTACAGGGCTCAGGCTTTCCTTACTCCTTTATCATTTAAGAAGCTGCTTCGAAATGGCCCTCTTTCATGAGAAAAAGTGAGACAGCAAAGGATGTGTCTGGCAACACCAACAAACCCTACCCACAATGCTCACAGGGGCGCAGTGCACTCACCAGGAGGACCGCCAGGTCTGTCTTTTCCCGGGGTTCCTGGCACTGAGGCGGCCACCTGTGGAGCTGGAGGGCTGCCTTCTGTGTTCGCCAGCAGCAGCAGCAGCAGCTCCCATCGAGTGGGCGTGAAGATAAAGCTCAGCTTCGAAGAGTTGGGCCGGAGCGCCGGGGCTCTGCGGTCTCCAGCGCTCCGCCACACCTGCGCTAAGAGGTGGCAGGAACTCTGCCATGATAGGCTCGCGCGGGAAAGCATGCTTCCTCCCAGCAGGTCTGTGGGGCCCGGTCTTGCACCGGCCTTTTTGTTACTCATTCTGCACCTGCCTTTGCCAAAACGCCTGCTCTCGTGGCCCCTGCTAATGGTGCAGACTGGTCACGGGGCAGCAGCCTGGCTCTCCTGGCCTCCCTGGCAGGGGGACACATCCACCCTTGTGCCTCACATCGCACTCTACTGCCTCCCTTTGTCACTATCTGGGGACAAGCATGACAGTGGATTATGGCCCTTCATTTTTCTATGACATAACTGTGGGCACCAGGTAAAGGATGGCCGATTCTACACAATCGGGTAGGATTTCCTGACAACACTCACGGAGCAGTCTCATTATCGTGGGGCTAGAAGTAGGGTTGTGTATGCCAGAAAGCTCCTCCAGGAAATTTAATCTACCTGCTGCTTGTCCTATTTATTGAGGAGTGAAGTGTTCTACTTTTAGGCACACACACACACACACACACACACACACACACACACATTAACATCTTAAAGGGTAGCCTTAATGTGCATACATGTGTGCAGTGGTACTTCAGGTGATGAATCCTTTTGTGAGCAACTTGGTTTGCAAACAGAAGGATTTGGGGAAATTACGTATGTATGTATGTATGTATGTATGTATGTATGTATTTGGTACAGGGTCGTGCTATGGAAATCGGACTCTTATTGATCCTCCTGTTTTCAGCCTCCCAAGCACTGGGATTACAGGCGAAGTCTGTAGGCTAACTCTGCTTCTCAATAACATGAACTCCCCCTTCTCCATAGAAAAGGCATGCTGTTTTCTTCTCAATGTTTGACATAAAATAAAAAAAAAAAGTGGTACTGACCCTAAGTGACTTTAATCTATTTTCTTCTTCTCAACCCAGAAGTAGAAACTCACAAAATCTCTGTGCTTCTAGAACACCATTCTAACGCAGGTGCAGTGGGTGGATCGTAATCAAGTCACAGGGAGCGTTCTGACGCCAGGGATGCAGAAGTGTGGCAGGAGAAATCGTTCTGTTGATGGGCACTGGGGTTCCCTCTTCTTTTAATTGTGCATTTGTGTGTGCATTAACAGCTTTCTTAAAATACACCCAGAACTATCTTAGAAAAAAAATTACCTTTCATAATATTTACATAAAATATTCTTCTCTCTTTTCTCATTTATAGCACATGAAGTTCCTCTCTCCATGTGAACATCTTGAAATCTCTTACCCTGAATCGAGAAAGAGTTTTTCACAGCTCTCACCAGTGTGAACTAAAAAGCACTCAAGTGCTCAGAGGCCTTTGCTCCTTGGACAAGTGGTAGGGCAGGGGAGCCCAGAGTTCACTGTGTCACTCCCAGAGCCTTCTTCTAAGGGGTCATACTTGGAGGCCTCACCTGACAGGGACAGGGCAATCTCTTACTTCCCAGAACTTAGCTACCTGGCATTGCCTATTCATTTACTACTTCCTATGGAAAGAGTTGCTATGGTCTCAGTTTGGTATCCACTCCAATCACTGCTTCCTGAGACAAAAAAAAAATTGCTGCAATGCTCTCTCAGGAATAAAACTTGAGATCCCAGATGATGAAAAAAACCTCAGGTCAACACCTGTAAGAACTCTGGCTTGGTGATCATTCTTTAACCTTTTCTGCAGTGTTTAGGAAGAAAGAAAATCATGTAAATCAGTGAAACATAATTTCAGTGTCCTTGAGAAGAATTAGAGCTGTAGAGCAAAAACTGATTTTGGACACCGAAGCAAAAGCATGCATTAAGTTTTGGACCCTCTGGGAAAACACTTCAAGAGCTCTGGCTTCCAGCCCCACACAGAGGGCCTTAAACTTGCACATAGGCATCAGAGAGAGGATCTCGGGCGGGACTCTGCAATCTGGATGAGATGAGGTTGCTGAAAGCAAAGTATTGCTCCAGCAGTCAGGAGGAGGTGCTGGGGTTGGCACTGTTACCTTCATCCTCACCACAGATGAAGGTCTAATTTTAGGTAGCTGTCTGGCTAAGATCAAGGTGATGGAGGCCTTATTAAATTCGATTTTTCTGTGTATAGCCTGGTTTATTGGAAAGGTGAATGCATGGAGGATAAGGGAAACAACATTCAGCTCGGTCATCTGGAAACAGGTACAAGGGGTGGCAGCCTCGGTTCTACTCACAGGACTTCCCAGGAGACGTGAAGCTCAGCACAAGGAGTGTGCCCTGCTGGCTGCGGGATGTGCTCCAGAGAGCCGCGAGACACGGCAGGGTCAGCCTGAGAAGCCCCAGAGCCAGGTACACTGAAAAGCGCATGCTGTTTTTCTGAACCCCAAAGAAAAAGGCTTTGGGCCTGGGCCAGCAGAGCCAGGTCTCTTGGAAACAGCAGAACTGTGAGGTGGAGCGTGTGGCAAGGGCCACTGAAAAGAAAGAATAAAGGTGACATTTGAGTGCCTGGCTTCCTGTAAAGGTAGTTTGGGACCTCTCTGGTTAAAAATATGCCTCTGGAAAAAAAAATATGCCTCTGATATTAATGACTAACAGCCTCCCTTAATTTTTTTTTTTAATTTTGAACTTCTTTTTTCACACAGAGAGAAGCTGTAAAAATAATACGAAGCTCTTCTCCTGTATGGCACTTCCTTTAATGCTGATGCCTTATATAACTACAGTATAATTATCAAGAGCAGGAGATTAACATTTGTGCAAAATTATTAATTAAACCACAGACCTTATTAGAATTTCTCCCTTTCCCCCCATCATCATCCTATTCCGGATGATCTCCTACTGTATTTGGTTATTATTTGCTTTCCTGTCTGTAATGGTTCCTCAGCCCTTCCTTGCCTTCCTTGGCTTGAATGTTTTAAAAGAGAAATGGATTGTAACGGTTTCATAGACGTCCTCCAGCTTGGACTTGTCTGGTGTCCTTTCATGACTTGCTGGAATAAAGATACACATTTTTAGTAGGAATACAATGACATTGTGTGTTTCGCACTGCAGCGTATCAGGGGGTTGTGATGTCACTATGTATTTTATTAGTCGTCTTTCTCTTGATTATTCAGTTAAGTGGATGTGTGCTGGGTGCTCCACTGTAAAGTTACTCTATTTCTCTTTATAGCGAATAAGATATCTTTGGATAGACAGGGCCAGACTAGGCAGATCTGGTTTCCTCTCTGTACTGGTCACACATTGTGTCAACTTGAGAAGCTTAGAACTTTAATTAAGGGACTCAGCAGGGAGCCAGGATTCTTAGTTTATAAACATCTTCATCCAGTGCAGGAGAGAGGCGGACAGCACTCAGCCATGGATCTTGTCTATAACGGCTATCACCATGCGTCTCCTGCTTGCCTTCAGCATTTACCATCTGGGGATCAGCATAAGGAGCTGTTTACAGAAGTACAGAATTCTGGGTACTCGTGTTTTTACTGCGGGTTACAATCCAGTACTATCATTCTTAATTTTGTGAGTCAAACTATTCTGGCTTTGGGCACCAGGAATACATTTACGTTGACACTTGTCTCATTTTGGGGATGGGTGGGGATTTCTCTACTTACTGACACTATAGGGTGTTTCAGGGCCATTTTGTGGCTTATCAGCCTGGGTCTTGGAATCAGCTGCCTACATACAAAATGGTTTGGTGCCTTTCAGTGGAGAGCAGAGTCTAGAAACAAGATCCAGATACGGAGTGAGCTCACTACCACCCATCTATAATCGTCTCTGGGCTTTTGCAGAAGAGGAAATGTGGTAATATACTGCTTTAGCTACTTTTTCATTGCTGAGCCAAAATATCTGACAACTGAGTCAGAGGAAGAAAAATTATGTTAGCTCCCAGTTTGCAGAGGTTTCAGTGTGTAGCTGGCTGGCTTCAAAGCAGAAGGCTGTGGCAGAAGAGAAGCAGTATGTGGAGTAGCAGGCAGTAGGCAGGAAGCAACAGCAGCCAGCGCCCCCTTCCCTCTCTGTTCCACACAGGCTACAAGCCTATTGGTGGGTGCCACTCACACCCAAGGTGGGTCTCTGTCTTCAGTAAATCCATTCAGCCACACAGAGAACCATGCTAAACCCATCAGAGGACTAATCCAGTTACCAGGTGCCCATATGCCATATTCATACCCTTAGATGCAGCCCCTTTGGAAAAGCTCTACCTATGAGGACAAGAGACTCTAGGGGTAGCCCTTGACACAAGCCATACCATACATGTATGCGCCCATTTATGCATCTGATTCTACCTATATATTCTGCATCTCTGTGTGTGTATGAGTATGAGTTTATACTGCTCCTGATTCCAATCCAGTATCACAGGGCTCGTTTGAGCTTTCTCTTCCTAAGTGGTAACTTTTTTCTCTCTCACTTCAGTAAGTACAATAGCCTGTTTTTAACTTTAAAGATAGTTATGTTTAATAGCTATAAAGCCATTCTCGATTAGTCTGAAAATAGTTTGGTGCATTGCTATTTATTTTATTTTATTCATTTCTTTTTATTTTTATTGAACAGCAAATAGCTATGAGATAGGTTTAAGACAAGTGGACAGGACAGATTCAGTAAATTAATACATTGCAAACTTTTCGTAATGTTTTGGTATCGTACAAGGTGCATACATGATACTATACTTATAGACACTATTATAGCAGATGTCTCTCATCAGTGAATTAAGAGAGTGTAGCTGTGTACTACCTTATTTTTTATAGCTGAATTATATCACAGGTTCAATAATCAATACTTTCTACCTTGTTGTCTTCCTAGAAGTTGTCGATAATACTAGAAGTCAACATATTATCTTGTCCAACCA
The DNA here is from genome assembly GCA_004027165.1 of Ctenomys sociabilis. Taxonomy (NCBI): domain Eukaryota; kingdom Metazoa; phylum Chordata; class Mammalia; order Rodentia; family Ctenomyidae; genus Ctenomys; species Ctenomys sociabilis. Next base: position 5,024 of record PVKA01009666.1, on the reverse strand, counting down.
TAATTAGTGCAAATCTTGCTTCTCTGTGCATCGCTATTTAGCAAACATTAATTTGGCATGTACCATGTTTAAGGCCATGTACTCTGGGTAGGACTCTGGGAGGAATGTGGATCAATCTGAGGCCCTGCCTTCTGGTAGTTTCTGTGCCATCAGGAAATGTAGGAGTAATGAATGAAGAGTTTTAGAAAAAAAATTGCTGTAGTCATGTAGAGGAAGGACAAATACATGAAGAAACAAGAAAAGGCTCCACCAGAGGTGTGGATCTCTAAGGAGTCATGGGGTTTGGTCTTCAGACTAGAGAAAATCATTCTGGGGAAGGGGAGAGCTTGAGGGAATGTGCCGAGGGTAACAGAAGGAAGGCAAGGCACACAGAGGTTTCAGAAGGGCTGCAGGGCCATGAAGAAAGGAAGCAGCCTGGGCTAACGCGGGGCTGTGCCCACGGCTGGCTGCATGGATGTGGGCTGCGCTGGATGGGGCCCAGGCAGCAACTGTACGTCAGTGAAGAAGTGACCTGTCTGGGTGATGGTGGGACCCAGAATGGAGGGGCAGTTTCAGGGAAAGGGAAGATCTCAGGAGGAGAGAAACTGGAATAGTTTAGGGGATCAGAGAAGGCAAGGGCAAGAATGGAGGAAAGGGGAGAGATACATATCCAATTGATAACACATGACAACATATTCATAAGCAGACTAAGGGAAGAGTCAATGGTAACTTCAGGGTTTTAGTGGATATATTAAAACCAAGATTTAAAAGGCTATGAGATATGCAGGATGGTGGGAAGTTATCCAACAGACCCTAAATAGAAGTCATGACAATAACTTCTCTCACAACTGTTTCAATGCTGTGTTGTGGGTGGACAGAAAAGAAAAAACAGTCAGACTTTATGTCAAACAAAGCTGTTATGGTGAGTAGCAATGCTATATCTTCAATAGGATAGCTAACTACACGAAAAAACAAAATGAAATTTCTAGATGATGGTGAAATTTAATTTACCCATGGTGGTGGTTAGCCATCACCACTACTAATCACTACTCAGAGGTATTTTCTTTGAAGCTAGATAGTTAGCACTCTCTAAACTAGAAATTGCCCACACTTTAGCCATTATGTCTCAGAGGCTATTAAGTAGAGTCATATAACTCCAGTCACCAGGGAGTTTTAGAACACAGAATTTAGAATGAAATCTTCGCAGCTACTCTATTTATGTTGTATCACTATTCAGATGCAATAGTTTATCCCAGGGAACAGCTTAAACTCAAATATACTGGCATCTCTACAACCAGGACAACACTCATTAGCACCTAACTCGCGGGCATAGGCTGGCTTATTGGCTAGAAGCAACTATGCGTCAGTGCTGCGGTTCCACAGTCTCTGTTTAGGGTGTCCTCCCTGGATATGGAAGAAAAGGGTTCAGTCTGTCCTATTCAGCAGTGTCTCAGGGCAATGGGAAGGGCAGAGGTGGGGGAAGGGCACACGCCACCTCGCTTCCGCTGGCTGGTCAGAGGTCCACAGCCACGGGCTCCTGGACTGTCTAGAAGTCTGGTGTAGACAACCAGCCTTGCCTTGGCCGAGTAACCAGGCCTGCACAATCTCCTCCTCCTTCCCCCATCACACAAGTGAGCCAACTTCAAGCCTTACTCTTAGATCAAGCATCTCCCTGACCCAACCACTCTCCCAGGATACAGCTGCTAACACAGTTCTTCAGACATTCTTCCCAGCAAAATAGAGAGGATTCCAATCTTCAGAAAGGAAGATGAAGAGATAATTAATTATGCACTTCAAAATACGGAAGTACCACGTGGAAGATGGAAGTCAGCTATGTCTCTTCTCTGAGGGAATCAAAAAGGTCGTGCTTAAGTTGTTCACAGTCTACAAAGGGTGATCAAAATATATGATGAATGTTTACTTTTGTTTATATTAGAAATTTCAGTAAAGACACACTGCCATTTACCCCACTCAAAAGAATTCCCTTTATTTCGAACACACTTATCGGTACTGTTGTTCTTGCCCCTTTCTGAAGCAGGTCTGCAAGTCTTTCATGAGTACTTTCACAGGATGTGGTCAACATTTCGCGCATGGTGCTGAGCAGTGCCATTCAACAGAAGGGCAGGCTCGCAAAATCATGAACGCGTGTTCGCATGCGGATCTGGCACTACGGGGCGTCCAGCCCCTCCCCAACATCGAAATGGCCACACCTTGATACTGGACACCCAGGCAGCCAGAACAGTACAACTAAGGATGCTCACGCTAGAGGATTTCTGGAACTGCTTCAGAACGTGGCAGGAATGATGGGCTAAGTGTGTTTGAAGTGAAGGGGAGTATTTTGAGTGTTTTGTCTAGGGGCCCACATTTGGAGTGGCACACAACAGTGTATCATTATAAAATATTTCTCTTCAAATTATTGCTGCCTGAATCTTTTTAAGTAACACATACGAATTACATGCAAATTTTCAAAAAATTGTGATCTCCAGCATAAATGGGTTAATGGCAGCATATTTTGCTGTAACAAATTAAAGATGTTATCTATGCACTGTATTTTTTATCACAACAAAATCCTATCTCTATAAATTAAGGACAGCAGGGTTAGTGGGATTGAAGGGTTCACCTTGAAGTACAAGCCCAGGAAAAATGTAGCAAGGAGGAGTTAGAGGCAAAAGCTGAAGAGTGCGGGTACATCTGTGCCCTGGACTGTGGCCATGCCTCTTGCATGACACCTGTTCCTTGGTGGTCACTGTCTCACCTGGGTGCCTCAGATTCCCTCTTCTTGGCCCCTTTTTCCTGTGAGTAAGTGGGGAGTGACATGACACCAGGCCTCTGTTCCTCTGGATGTGCTCAGTGTGTTGGCTTCTCCGGTTATCACGTTACTGAGTGCCCACTGTTCTTTTTTTTAAAAAAAAAAAAAATAAGTGTCTAAGTACACAATGGAAGCTCCTGTCAGTTGTGCGGTCAGTCTCAAGCCTTGCCAGGGGTTGGGTGAAGTGGGTGATGTGAAGGACGGCTACCGTCCAGTCTGCTTCTCTAACAAAGGCCCAAGAAGCACAGGGGGAGGCAGAGGGGAGCTGAGTCCTCGTTTCTTTTCTTAAGCCAAGTCAGAGAGGCACGGGAGCTCCACGCTCTGCAGGTCAGTGCTTTCCTTTGGCGGCCGTCTTGGGGCTCCCTCGTGCGTCTGCCAGCCCACTCTCACTGGACAAGAGCTGCGGTAGCCTGGGCAATCTGTCTCCTTGTGCTAAAATTAACCAGTGCGCTTCACACACTCCTAGGATTCCTCTGCCCTTCCATCTTACTGTGTCCTGCCCAAGAAGGCAGGCACAGAGAAAATGCCTGTGCATTGTTTGAAATAATGTCTAATTAGGATTTTATGCTTCTTTATGATGACTTGCACTGGAATGTGTTCCCAGGCCTCTTGTAATGTTTTCTATTTATTTATTTTTTGGCAGAACCGGGGATTGAACTCAGGTTGTTGTGCTTGCCAGGGAAGCACTGATCCCACTGAGCCATCTTCCTGGCTCTCCTTTTATAATGTTTTTCACTACACTAAAGTACCTGATCTTGGTGGGGACCAATGGGATGTGCCCTTTTCTGCTGAACCCTGCTCAGGATACCTACAATTCTCCTATTAGTCTCCTTCAGAGGGTCCTGTTTCTGAAGGCATATGCCTGCATGCCCAGCTACTCAGGAGGCTGAGGCAGGAGAGCTGCAACTTCAAGCCCAAGCTGGGCAGCGTAGCAGGACAATCTCAGAATAAAATAAGAAGACTACAAATGTAGCTTAGTGCTCCCTGATTTTTTTTTTTTTGTTTGTTTCTGGAATCCCTTTTCTGGAGAGCGAAAGGAACTGCTAAAATAATTTCCTGATTTGAATAGTCATTTTTTGCCTGCCTTTCTACTATGCAAGAAAAATATCACGTGAATAAAAGGTGCTGTTTTATTTCTTATAACTTTCTTATTCTCAGATGTTTACTGGATCTATGTAGATTAGCTTGTTCCTGATGTATAAATTTCTGTTAACTTGGAGTTTTCTTGCTCTAACTAACTGGAAATGAAAGCATATCATCATATGAGAAAAAAATGATAAAACACTTTAAGAGAAATTAAGTTTCACTGATCTCAAGATTAGGCAGCACCTCAAGCTAAGGCTGACAAAATATTGCTTAGCTAATGTGGACTCTGAGTCACTTAAGTGCTTTAATAAATAGATAAGGCTTATTTGTAATTAGCATATTGATTGTTTACATATAAGTGGGTGCTTCGGAAGTGCTTGAGGGTCGCAGAAAGGAGCCTGTTCAGAGTTGAAATATCTCCTCCCACATCATCTGTTTCTGTTCAAGCAGACACGGTCTTTGAACCAGTACGCTGCCAGGCCAAAGAAATAGAACCGGAAAGCTAAAGACACCATAAATTCCAAGTAAGTGTCGGTAGCTAATGATCTTCATTTCTAGAAAAATGTCAACAAAAGCCCCTTTAAAAAGGCTCACCTGTTAATCCCCAGTTCCGTAAAAAAAAAAAAAAAAAAGGCTCACCTGACAAGTAATTGAAAAAATACTATGATACAGTGTTCAGTCTTTTTCCAGGAGTGCTGAACTTCCCAAAGTGTATTTTAAGGGGAAATGACTAAATTCCATAGATTTCTCTCTTCAGTCCTTCTCCCTGAGACTGCAGCTGATTAAAACCAGGGATAAGTACCTGGCCCAGGAAAAGCCTGGCTTCTCCCTGGGGTTTGCTCCTTCGGTTTCTGATGCTTGGAAATTTAAGGCAGGGGAGATAGCTCAGTAGAATAAGTGCTTGCCAGGCAAGCACAAGGGCCTGGGTTCAATCCCTAGTTATGCAACAAACAAACAAACAAACAACAACAACAAAAAAAGGAAATTTATCTGGTACCTAGAACAATCAATGCAGACAGCAGTGATGCTAAAGAGAGGTCAAGACAGTGGCTCAGAGAAGATGCCCCTGTGAAAGCCAGGTAAGAGGAAATCATCATTGAGGAGCAGAGATGTTGAGGAAGGGGGGAGGAGGAAAGGGGGAGGGAAAGGG
>PVKA01009665.1:0-67438 GCA_004027165.1 Ctenomys sociabilis | reverse complement strand
TTTTTTTTTTTTTTGTCCTTTTGAGACAGGGTCTCACTGTGCAGTTCAGGCTGGCCTTAAGCTCACTTTGTAGTTCAGGCTGGTCTCGAACTCACAACAATCCTCCTGCCTCAGCCTCCCGAGTGCTGGGATTACAGGCATGTACCACCACGCCCGGCTTTAACTTTTCTTTTTTAAACATTCTAGATTTTTTCCTTTGTTCTTAGTACTGTTGCTGCCATTGAATTTTTGAGCTATTTAGGACCATAATATTCATTTAATACTTGATATAACTTTAGAATTGTCATCCTTTTTTTTTACTTGATATTTTATTTTTTTGTACTTGGAGTACAAAACTTGCCAGTGCTTGTCAGTATAACTGAGCTATATACTCTGAGTCCCTTTTTTTTTTTTTGTCTAAGACTGGGTCTCACTGTGTAGTTCAGGATGACCTTGAACCTTGAATGTACTTTGTGGCCCAGACTAACATCAAACTAACCGCAGTCCTCCTGCCTTAGCCTCCTGGGTGCTAGGATTACAGGTGTGCGCCACCATGCTCTGTGATTGTTTGTTTCTTTTGAATGTATTTGGTACACATTTTACAGGATCTCACTACACAGATCACTTGGACTCAGAGTGATCCTCATGTTTTTAGCCTCCCAAGCACTGGGATTATAGCTGTGTGCCACCATGCCCAGTTTCAACTGCCTTCTCAATGTGCTCTGGGGTTGGGGCTGGCATGGCAGGCTGGGGATCAAACCCTGGTCTGCTGAGCTGTCTGGCTGACCTGTGTGGTAGTTTATTTCTTGATAATTTTTTTTCCTTCAGTATTTGAGATCAAATCCAGGGCCTCACATATGCTAGGCAAGTGTTGTATTTATAACCCTTTGAAGAAAGATAGTTTCTGTATACCTTCTTAACAGAAGTCAGTGTGGTGTGCCATAATATTGTGGTTCTCAAAATGTTGGGTGGGTCAGAATTATGTTGTGTATCAAGTCTTGCTGGAGTGTAGACAACCAGATTCTACCTCCTCAGAGTTTTTGATTCTATTTCTGATGCAGAGTTTGAAATTTTGCTTTTTTTTTTTTTTTTTTTTTTTGCGGAACCAGGGATTGAACTCAGGCCCTTTCGCTTACCAGGGAAGTTGCTTATTTCACTGAGCCATCTCTCGGGCCCCATAAAACATTTAAAAAATTCTCATTCTTCTTATTTCAAAAGTTATACAGAAGAAAAAAGGTAACTTTAGAATAGAACAATCTGCCAAGCATTGTCTTGGCCGATCAAGGTTATCCTGACAGAAGTTTACAACACTAGTCTAACAACTAGAAATCAGGCAGTTTTAGAATGAGCAGTTTTTTACACAACTTCTGATTAGTCTGTTTCAAAACTGTTAAGATCACCAGTGACAAAAATCTGAGAAACAGTCACAGCACAGATGAGCCTAAAGACATGATAACTAAATATGATGATACTGGAGATGGGGTCTTGCACCAGAATAAGTGTTAGAATAGGGGAATGTAGTGAAATTTGAATAAATTGTGTAGTTAATAGTGTTGTTTTACTAATTGTATCAAATGTACTGTAGATGCCACAGAATGGGAAAACTTCTGTACTATTTTTATGACTGTACTTTAAAACAAAAACTATCCTAAAATAAAGGTTTTTGAAAAGTATGTATATATTTATACCAGAAGTGTTGTGAAAATGCAGATGATTTAGAAAGAAAACAAAAAGCAAATGCCTAGGTATAGTGGCACACACCTGGAATCCCAGCATTTGGCAGGAGCGTCTCCACAATATGGAGGCCAGCCTGTACTACATAGTGAGATCCTGTATCAGAAAAAAAAAAAAAAAGAAGAAAAAAGAAAAATCATGGTCCAGCTCATTTGGGTATAAGGATCCTTGAATAACTTGAATAACATTTTTTTTCCAGATAGACATTTTTATTTTTTATTTTTTGTCCTTTTGAGACTATGCAGTTCAGGTGCAGCCTTGAGCTCACTTTGTAGCCTAGGCTGGTCTCAAAACTCAGGCAGTGATTCTCCTGCCTCCCATACAGACATTTTAAAGTGATACTGTATTACAATATACAGACATACAGTTTTTTAAACATTAAGAAATGCATTAACATAGATTTATTCATCTGTATGTGACCTTGCAGCCTATTTTTTTTATGGTGAAATACTGTAAGTAGATTTTTGTTTTGTTGTTTTCTTTTTGAAACAGGATCTTGCTCTGTAGTTCAGACTGCACTGGAATCTCCTACTCTCATTGATCCTCCTGAGTGCTGAATTATCCACCATCCCCAGCTTATAAGTAGAATTATTTTTTAAAATACATTTTCATAGGAAGAAAAGGATGTGAATGGATTTAAAAACTTGAATATATTCTTTCACACATATTTTCCTCAAATGTATACAAACTGGTATATTTTATTTGTACAAAACACACCCTTCAGATTATAAGAGTATTGTGTTTCTTTAAAATAATGTGCTGTTTGTTCAATAAAAAAGTAAGTTATTCTAATTTTTTTATTATGTGAGGAAGTAGTAAGGTTAAGGTACAGGTTTTGTTTTATTTTTATACTGTCCTTTTGAGAGTGTCTTTTGACAGGTGTTGCGGTGCATACCTTTAATTCCAGCTACTGAAGAGGCAGATAGCAAATTTGAGGCTGTCCTTTCTGGGCTTTTGTGAGTAGCTTAGACCCTATCTCAGAATAAAAATATAAAAAGATCTAGGGATGTAGCTCAGTTGGAGAGCACAGGCTCTACGTTCAATTATCAGTATTGAAAAAAAAAAAAAGGAAAATTTGTTGCAAAGTACAATGCAAGAAGATGTAAGGAGAGAAATTTTTCCAAAAGGTTATGTGCATGCCTAGAATCCCAGTGTCCAGCATTATATGTTAATCCTGCTCTGTGCATATTATGTAAGCTTAAAAATGTGTTACTCAAATCAACATAAAATACAAACTGTATAATCATTTGGACCTTAATTGACTGTGAACTGGCTGGAAGAATCAGGACAAGGTAAAGAATTATGCCTCAGGGGCTGCAGTAGCTTTAGGTAGAGGTAGGTGTTTAGGGGTAGAGGAAGATTGCAAACACATAAACCTATTTTTGTTAGTTTCATATTTATATCTGGAAGATGCTAAAGCCAGAGTTCCTTTTTCTCTTTCTTCAAGAGAGTTGTTTTCTCATAATAATGGGTGTCAGAAATATACACATCCAGTCAGCTAGGAATATAGCTCAGAGGTGAGTGCCTCCCTGGCAAGCTCAAGGTCCTGGATTCCCAACACCAAAAACAAAACAAAACAAAGCAGAAATACATGTGGCCGTATACTTCCATTTTGTTCCAACAGGTTAAGTACAAATAGAATGATTTAGAGCAAAATGTGGCTTATACAGAGAGTGTATAAGGATATTTAACAGTAACTCAAACCCTCCAATTTAAATGAAGAAATGAAGTTAAAACTTTTCTCTGATTATTGACTTGTCTTTACCTTTTTAGGCAAACATAGACTATGAATTAAGTTACAGTTGTAATGGATGTACTAGGCTAACCTTTCTTTTTATTTGTTGTGGCTGAGGATCCAACCCAGGGCCTGCTGCCTGCTAGGCAAGGGCTTTACAATAAAGCTACTTCTCTCTTATGGTTTGTGTATAGGTGTCCCCCCCCCCCCCCCAAGCCTCCTACAGTATTGGGCAGCTTCTGGAGTTCGTGGTTGATTACTGTGGGTATGGATGCTGCACTTGCCCTGGGATAGGTAATTTGCATTACAATATAAGGTGAGAAGAAAAGTTAGCTGCTTGAGCTGCTGCCACCTCTCCCTGTGCTCTTGCTCTTTGCTGCCGCCACCATGAAAGGTTGTTCTCTGCCTTGGAGCCAGCTGAATATGGACTGAAACCTTCAGTAACTATGAGCTTTAACCTTTCCTTCCTTTATTTTGGGTGTTGGGTATTTGTCCCAGCAACTAGAGAAGAGTACTAAGATAATCTCTAACCCCAGGCTAAACTTTTAGAGAAGATTTTCTTTTTATTTGCAAAGTCAGAGGAAAAAAAATAATAACAGCCTACAATCCTAACACTGTTTGGTGTATTTTCTTTGACTTACAAAAAAAAAAAAAAAAGAATGCATGTATTTTTGCATGTAATACATATGTAATATATATTAGTTTTAGCTTTTTTTTTTTCTTTCCAGTACTGGGGATTGAACCTAGGGCCTTTTAAATGCTAGGTAAGCACTTTACCACTGAGCTATATCACCAACCCTCATAACTTGGATTTTTTATGTGGAATAATATGCCATAAAATCCACTGTCATTTAAATAGTTGTATAATATTTCATTGAGTGTATTTATCATGTATTTATTTAGTTCCTATAAGGTATTTAGGTTGTTTTTGATTTTCTTCTCTGATAGTGCTATTTAATTAATTTATTTATGATGGGAATTGAACCCAGGGCCTTGTGCATGTAAGGCAAGAGCCACATCCCCAGCCCAATGATGCCATATTGAACACTTGTATATAGGTCCTCCTTGTGTAAATTCTTATCTTGGTGTATCAGTAGTTAGTCAATTTAATCTTTTTTTCTCCCTTGAAGTACTTTCTTCATTTGGCATATTCTCTTGATTTTCCTCCTACCTATCTCTTCTTTTTTGGGGATAGGTGGGTACTGGGAATTGACCCTCACCTTCACACTGAGCAGCATCTCCAGCCCTTTTTATTTTTAAATAGGGTCTCAGTAAGTTGCTGAGTTGCCTATGGTAGCCTGGCACTTGTGATCCTCCTGCCTTAGTTCTCAAAGGGCTGGAATTTGTACTCTGTGCATTTATTTCTCTTGGTAGCTCCTCTATTTCCCCGATCTTTAAATATTGTACTGTTCCAAGATTCAGTGCTTGAACCTTTTTTTTTTTTGGTATTTAGTACAGGATGTGTAGGGTCTCATTATGTAGATTGGACTTCTAGTGATTCTGCTGTTTACAGCCTCCTACACACTGGAATTACAGGTGTGCGCCACCATGCCCAGTCTCAATCACCCGTCTCAGCACATCCCAGGGGTGGGCCGGCCCAGTAGTCCTGGGGGGCCCAGTAGTCCTGGGGATCGAACCGCAGGCCCCTGCATTTGCCTAAACAGGTGCTTTAACCCCTGAGCTATCTGACTGGCCCCTCTTGAACCTTTTCTTTATATTGATGCTTGGTGCTCTTATCCAGTCTCTTGCCTTTAAATGACTTTTACAGGCTATTTCAAGTGTGTTTCTATCCTAAGCCTCTTTCCCTGAAGTCCAGTTGTGTTAGCCAACTGTATGTCCTTACCATTTGCCTTCATTTGGTTATATGAGACTTAACATGTACAAAATTGAACTCTTGTGCTTCTTCTCCAAGCCTCTTCCTCCCATAGTTACCCTAGTCAGCAAGAGGCAATTCTCTTTCCAGTTGTTTAGCTCCTGCCCCAAGTAGATAATTTTGTCTCTTTCTTTTTTTTTTGTCTGTTTTCACATTCACATCCAAAGTGATAGCAAAAACTGATTCTGTCTTCAAAATATATGGTATAATTTCTTGCACTACTATTAACTTAATGATAAAAGCCACCATCTTCTACCTTGTAGCTTTTCACTAGCCCATTCGCTCTCCTTCTTAAGCTTGCGCTTGCTCTCCTGACTCTCTTTTAACTGGGAATCAAACTTAGGATGTTGTGCTTGCCAGGCAGGCACTTGTGCTATTGAGCTATAACCCTGGCATTTTCTCTGTTTTATACAACATAGGGGTGAGGGATATAGCTCAGTAGCACAGCATCTGCCTGCCAAGAATAAGGTCTTGAGTTCACTTCCTGGTTCCAGAAAGCAAACAAAAAAATACAACATAGTAGCCTAGGTTTCCCTTTTTAAATTAAGTGAAATAATAATATTTCTTTAATGTTGCCAATATTTTTCCACATCATTTAATAGAAGTCGTAGTCATTTAAAATGTCCAACATATTGTATTCCTTACTAGTGATCTCATGTATTATAAACTCTGTCTTGTGCAATTTTATGTGTGTGTATGTGTTTTTTTTTTTCCTGCCTCAGGTTTATTTGTACAAAGAGCACAGGAGAAGACCAGTCCTCCACAGATGGCACTCCAGGGGTCACACCAGTCCTTCTGTTTTTACATCAGCAGATAAGAGACTTTGACTGTAGGTCCTTCTCTGGAGCCTGGGCACCTTTGGGAGCCCGAGCTGGAGCAGAAGCTAGAGCCTGTGCCTTTGGCTGGGAAGGCCTGTGACCCTTGGCAATGCAGGCATAGATATGTTCCCAAGCTTGGGATGGGCAATATAAGCAAGTCAAGTGAGCCTGCAGTTTACTCTCTTTGGAATGATCTTGGGCTTGACCTCCTTGGGCTTGACAAGGGCCTTGATAGTCTTGGCCCTGTATCCATGGCCTTGGCATTGTTTGCTTGCATCTTCTTGAAGCTCTTCTTGTTGTACTTCTTGGCAAAATGCATGTTTCTAAGGAACTTAGGATCTACCCCCTTCAGAGATTTGTATCTTTGTGACCGAGATTTCTTGATGCTATTTCTGTGCCATTTTCGGGACTGTTTGTGCATAGTATGGTTCTTGGACTTGGCCATAATTGCACTATAAACCATGGCTGCCAAGCACCTGGAACTGGTCAATTTTGTGTTTTTAACTTTAAAAAGAAATAAAAAATTCATGGGGCTGGGGAGAAAGCTTGGTGGTCTGAGTGCCTGCTTGGCAAGCACAGAGACTTGGAGGATCAATATGGAAGGAAGGAAGAAAGGAAGGAAGGATGGAAGGAAGGAAGGAAGGAGGGAAGGAAGGTTCAGAAAATAAAATAATTAGGAGAGGTTAGATTTTTTCTTTTTTTTTGAGATAGGGTCTTGGTTCAAGTTTGCCCTCCCTCTTCTCACCTCACCTCTCCTCTTCTCTCTCTGTCTCTCTCTCTCTCTCTCTCTCTCTCTCTCTCTCTCTCTCTCTCTCTCTCTCTCTCTGGCTCTGGCTCTCGCTCAACAGGGTTTCACTATGCAGTGTGCTGGTCAGGATAGCTTTGCTTACTTTCTATCCCAGGCTGCCTGAGAATTTGCAGTGATCGTCGTGCTTCATTCTCTCGAGTGCCATCATGCCTGACTGAGGTTAGATTTAGGATGCCTTATTATATCCAATTTGACTACTGCAGTATTAATATATAGTTTTTATTTAAAAAATTTTATTTGGAGCCGGGCATGGTGGCACAAGCCTGTAATCCCAGCACTCAGGAGGCTGAGGCAGGAGGATTGTTGTGAGTTCGAGACCAGCCTGAGCTACAAAGTGAGCTTAAGGCCAGCCTGAACTACATAGTGAGACCCTGTCTCAAAAAGACAAAAAAAAATTTATTCAGCAATTAAATAGACTAAGTAGATCTGGAATTTCAAGCTCAGGCCTTTGTGGCTCTAAAGCAGATTATTCATAAAAGGTATATCATATTAGCCTGATAGTGTAAAATGTTTATAATATTTTAAACATCTAAATATTTTACAGCATTCTTATAATTCAGGAGTAATTGCTTAGACTGAACAAAATCTCATTACTTATAGTCTCTTGTTCTGCTATAAGTGACAGCAGATGTTTTAAGGTTTGATTGGTGTGCTGCATTCAAATGGTGGTTAATAAAACATTGCATTGAAGATTCAGAGCTTCAGTTTTGGAAAAGAGCACCAGTTAGATTAAAAGAGTGGTGATGACATATTTAATTGGGGTTAAGTTGGTAATGTTTCCATGTTGTTGTTGGTGATTAGAATCCCTAGGGGCCTGTTGGGTGTGAAGAGTAACCTTTTATGTTTAGTTATTACACCGAGGGCCCTATTGTGCTGTAAAGAAAGCCAAGATTAAAAACAGTCAAATGATACCGAGCAGTGGTTTTCTTCATCATACTTTTTGAAACAGTTTTACATATGGTAGAACTATTTGTTTTTCTCCATAATGCTAAAATCTATGTGTCCCTGTGTGCCTAAGCAGTACCTTGCTTTTGAAAGAGAAACTTCAGGGCAAGGTAAGGTGTACTTGTGGTCCCAACTGCTTGATTGGCTAAGGAGAGGACTGCATGAATCCAGAAGTTCAGTGCTGCCTGGGCACATAGTGAGACTGTATCTTTAAAAATTAAACACCTCAAAAACGATCTTGTACTGTGGGGGGCTTTGCCGGATAGCTCAGTTGTTTAAAGCACTGCTTGGGTAAATGCAGTGAGGTATATAGGACCATGGTTTAGATTCCCAGCTCTAGAAGCTGCACCAGACCTGCCCTTAAAGCAGCCTGAAGTCATCAAAGACAAAAACAAAAAAAAAACTTTCTCAAAAACAATCTTTCCCCAGGGAATGTAGCTCAGCTCAGTAGTTCAGTAGTTGAGCACTTGAAAACTTGCTTAGCAAGTACAAGGCCCTAAGGTTTGATTCTCAGAGAAAGAAAAGAAAAGAGAGAAGAGGAGGGGAGGAGAGGGGACGGGAATGGAGGGGAGGGGAGAGGAGGGGCTTAGAAGAAATGAGTAAAACTGAATTTCTTATAAACCTTAGTAAATGATTCCTAAAGAACAACTCTATAAATGGAAATGATGCTAAAAATTAAACTGAATTTACAGATTAACATTCTTATAAGCACTGTTACATTTCATCAAGCTAACATAGATTTGATCCCTGGCATGCCTTGCTGGCTCTGTCCCCCTGCTCCCCACACTGAGACAGCGATTGAGATGGTGTGTGGTGGTGTCCTCCTGTAATCCCAGCACTTGGGAGGCTGAAAACAGGAGGATCACTACAAGTCCAATGAAAAAAAAAAAAAGTCCAATTTATGTAGTGAGACCTTGTAGACCATGTACTAAATACATAAAAAAAAAAAAAGAAAAAGAAAAAAATAAAAGCAAGATATTAGACTTGGGATTGTGCTCAGTGTAGACCACTTGTTTAATACACAAAAGATTTTCAGTTTGATCCCTTCACTGGGGGAGAAAAAAGGTATTAGTCTTAAATTGGTTCTCATTTATAGCAGCTACTGGGTCTTTTATTTTACATCATCCTATTCATGAAAATACATTTATATTCTAGTTATTTGAAGTTAAAAACCAGTTAAGGTGTAGTTTGTAGAACTGTTACCAGTAGGATGAGGTCCCTTTTTCTAAAAATAACAGTGGTTATTTTTGCTTAATTTATATATCTGAAAAGTTTGGCAAGGGTACTCTGCTTATCATTCAGGGACCTGGGTGGGTTGTTTGTTGGGTACCAGGAATTGAGTGCAAATTGAAAATCCCGCCATCTTAAAAGTTCTTGATTGTTATGCCATAGGCAGAAGAGACTCTTGAGGGTTTTTCATGAATAGTTGTATGTTCTATTTAGAAGTGATTCACATCTTTTCTACCTACAGCTCACTATTCAATCTCAAACTCAATTTCATTCTCAGTCTCTGTCACTGTTTGTTTCTTGTGTTGCCTTTTTTTAAAAAATAAACTTTTCGGGGGTTGTGGAGATGGCTCAGTAAAATAAGCTCTTGCCTGGCAAACTCAAGGGTCTGAGTTCAATCCCCAGTTCTTCAAAAAAACAAAAAAAAACCCCACTTTTTTGGGGCCAGTGGGATAGCTCAGTGGACTAAAGCACCAGCTTAAGCAAGCACTGGGGCTGAGGTTGGATCCCTGGCACCACATGTCACACCAGCCCTACCCTCTAGGGTGGGCTGAGCCGGCCACAGAGTCTGGGTATAATGGCATATGCCTGTAATCCCAGCACTGGGGAGGCTGAAAACAGGAGGATCACTATGAGTCTGAACTGTATAGTGAGACCTTGTAGCAACCAAATACATTGAAAAAAAACAACAACAAAACTTTGTCTTTTTGAGAGAGGGTCTGAGTAGATAGTTCAGACTGGCCTTAAGCTCACTTTGTAGTCCAGGCTGGTCTTGAATTCCCAATGATCCTGCTGCTTCAGGCTCCCAAATGCTGGGATTTTAGGCATGTACCACCACACCCAGCCTGGTTTTTTTTTTGTTTTGTTTTGTTGTTGTTGTTTGTTTGTTTTGAGACTGGGTTCAGGCTAGCCTTGAATTTACAGGCTGGCTTCAAAATTGCAGTGATCTTCCTGCTTCAGCCTTCTGAGTGCCAGGATTACAGGTGTGCACAACTGTGTCCGGCTCACTATTCAATCTCATGGTCTTTTCTAAATTATGAAATGTGAATTTCCCCACTGACTAGTGAAGGAATTTGAGAGTATTATGGTTTGTGTCTAGATGTCCCCACCCAAGGTCTTTTGCAGTCATAGTGTTTTTTCAGAGGTGGCTGAATGTAGAGTGCATGATTGATTCCTAGTGCAATGCTGGGATTAAGAGTAGGTGATTGCTGGATCAGTCTGTTGATTGAATTGTACCACCCTATTCCCAGCAGACTGGGACAGTAAGAAGTTTGTCTTTTTCTCGTTCTCCATCATTGTTCTTGTGATCTGCTAGCATGAACTGTTGTTGCCCCTCTGCCACATACTTTCCTACCTTGGAGCCAGCAGATTATAGACTGAAACCTCTACAAACTGTGAGCTAAGCAAACCTTTCCCTTTTTAATCTTGGGTGCTAAATACTTTGAGCAGTAAGTGCTAAGACAGGGTCAGGACCAATGATGACTGCAGGAAGTATGAAGAAGAACTTGTATTGGTTTTGTGTGTGTTGTTTTTTTAGGTCATCTTGCTGTGTATTTGAGGCTGGCCTGGAACTTGGTATGCAGCCCAGTCTGGCCTGGAATAAAGTATCCCTCCTAGTTTAGCTTCCCAAGTGCTGAGATTTCAGACTTGTGCTACTGTGCCTGTTTTCTGTAAGACTTGCTTTTGTTTTCATACTTTGATTTTATTTCTTTAATTTTTAAAATCCTAAAATTGCAATAAAAATCACAAGAAAACATTTCTAAATGATAATTATATGCAGTATAAAAATGATAATGAAGTATAAAAAACAGACACAGTTTGTCCTTTTTCTCTTACTCCTAGATCTAACCACTGGTATAGTCTGGAACATAATCTTTTATTTTTGAGGCACTGGGGATTGAACTCAGGACTTTGTGCTTACCAGGCAAGTGCTTATTGCACTGAGCTATCTCCCTAGTCCCTGACATAATCTTCCATACATTTTTATATGTACTATTAAATCTGTGTAGAGTTTTTTTTTTTTTTTTTGGTGGAGCTAAGGATTGAACTCAGGCCCTTGTGCTTGCCAGGGAAGCTCTTATTCCACTGAGCCATCTCCCCAGCCCCCCTATAGAGTTTATTTTTATTTATTTATTTATTTATATCTATTTATTTATTTGTTTATTTTTGTCTTTTTGAGACAGAGTCTCACTATGCAGTTCAGCCTGGCCTTAAGCTCACTTTGTAACTTAGGCTGGTCTCGAACTCACAACAATCCTCTTGCCTCAGCCTCCCGAGTGCTGGGATTATAGGCATGCACCACCATGCCCGGCTTTAGAGTTTATTTTTAAACAAAGTAGAATCATATTTGTACAGGCCAACTATAAAAAAAGTAAGATCATTAGATCAGTATTTCATATCTTGATATGTACCTAATATGCACCTGGGAGGCTAAAGCAGGAGGATTGATGTAAGTTGGAAGTCAGCCTTATAGGCAGCCCTTCAGGGCTCATCGAAGTCTGGCAGAGTTCATATTTGTAATTTCAAGAAGTTATTGGGACTCTTGAAGTAAGTAATTCTAATCTACCATATCCAGTGCCACCTATGGTGAGAATACAGAGATAAATACATATCTATAGTTGTCAAGAAGCAATGAGGTCCTAAGTTCTAGTTAGAATAATGACCAAATAGAACAAAGGCCTATACCAAGGTCCAAACCCTTATTTTTTTAATTGGTGAAGAAGGGAGTAGCTCGGGGATGAGTGATTATGAGAGTGGAGTACAGTACAGGAAGTGAGTGAGTGCTGTGATCTGGGCTAGGTAGGAAGTATGATAGTACCACTACAACATGGGGAGGGAGGGAGAGAGAGAGAGACAAGCAGAGACAGAGACAAGACAGACAGACAGGCAGGGACTGAGAGGAAAAGTCATCTGTATAACACAACTTGAGGAAGTGTGTTGTGTTTTTTTTTGGGGGGGGGGGCATCATTGCTTCAGCTTTGGTGTCTAGTCTTCATGTCCTGAGATGTCATGGGTTCTTTCTGGATGTTATTCTTAGCTCATGTAGTTGGAAGCTATAAGCTGTCACATTGCTTTAAAGCCCAGACATCAGTACCTCTGCTAGGCCCATTTGCATTTGCTTAAAGGTACATAGTGAGTTCAAGGCCCACTTACACTACAAAGTAAGACCCTGTCTCCAAAAAAATTTTACGTGTACTACCAAATTTTCCCCTCAGTATATAAGAGTTTTCATTTTTTAATTCCTTTTCCAAGTACAGTATCATATCACTCAACCTTTTTAAATTTTTGCTAAAAGCCAATTAAAAAGTATTTTGTTTGTACTGCTTCAGTTTTTCATGGAGCCAAACTTCTTTTTTTTATGTATGAGTTATTTAATTAAAGGGTCTTATTAAAAAATTTCTGAGGATAAATTCCATTTGGCAGTGCAAACACAGATCACAGGTAGCCCTGGAGCTGAGGAACAGCTTTGATTTTTGCTGAAATCTGTGAGTCCGCTGCTTTCTGATCCACCTTGTGTTGTTCTGAAATCTGGTATCTCTCGGTGTCAAAGATCTCACTGTCTGAGTTTCCACAGCTTCTTTTTTTTTTTTTTTTTAATTTTTATTTATTTGTTACAGTGTCTCGCTACACATCACAGACTCTTTTTTGTGTGGGAGGGAGGGGGTCAGCTCAGCCAGCCCTGTGGGGAGGGGCTGGCACAGCATGTGGTGCTGGGGATCTAACTGCAGTCCTTGAGAGCCTGCCTAAGCTTGCCAAAGCAGGCGCTTTAGACCACTGAGCTATCTTGCCAGCCCTCCACAGCTTCTTGAAGTAAGCATCAGTAAGGTGTTTGGGGATTTTCACTTTGTTGATAATCAATTTTTGTAGAGGTGGCAATGACAGATTTCTGGTGTGTTCTTCGTAGAGGAACAACGATTAAGGCTCAAGAGGCCCAGTCACAAGTAGCAAGCCACTGTCCAACTGCTTCAGGAAGGCCACTCTTTTGCCTCTGTGATGCCTGGTGAGGATGATCAAGACAGTGCCGGGAGTGATGCTAGTTTGAAGTTTCCTCACATGTTGACAAAAGGGTTTCTTGCCATAGCTCAAGAGGTTTTGGGGCAAATCTTCAGTAGGGTAGTATCTAGGCATTTTTCAAAGTTTAACTACCCAGGTACCTCCATTCTTGTCCCCACCGACTGGTTTTGTGATCATAGCTAGAATTTTCTCCTTTTTCTTTTCAACTTTTAATTTTGCAGCTGGGTACTTTCTTTTGTACAAAGAAAATATAAATAGCAGATCGATGTATCTACCAATCCTCTAACCAGGACAGGATTTCGGCTGCAGGGGGGCTTACCCTTCTTGGACTTTTTTGCCTCCACTTTACCCTTTTTACCAGTACCACTGGCAGCAGCCTTCTTGGCTTTGGACTTCTTCTCTTTTGTGTCTGGCTTCTCAGTTTTTCGCCCACCATCTTGTAAGATGGGAAAGAGCCAAACTTCTTTTCTTATGCTTTTTGGGCAATTGTATTTCTCAGAATGGCTTATGCATATATCAAATTAACTGTTACTTTTCCTGATTTACTTGAAAGTGTTATATGTATTTCTGATTTCTGATTTGTTTTTGGAGGGGTAGGGCGGTGGACAAGGTCCACTATGGAGTGTAGACTGACCTTGCACTCACCTATGTAGCTCATACTTGCCTAGAACTCCCAGTGATCCCCCTCTTTCAGCCTCTGGAGTGCTGGGATTACTTTCTTTTATGACATTGGATTTTATTTTAGAGTACTATTTTAGAGTAAGCCTTTCCATGTCCACAGTTAATAAAATTCTATCTTGTATGTAGTTCTAAAATCTCATCTTTTATGTTGAGATATTTTAATCAATATAGAACTGTTCTTGGTGTAGTACAAAAATTGATCTGTAATAACAATTTGAGGTAGATATCGATTTATCTCCATTTACAGATAG
This sequence comes from Ctenomys sociabilis, assembly GCA_004027165.1. Classification (NCBI taxonomy): domain Eukaryota; kingdom Metazoa; phylum Chordata; class Mammalia; order Rodentia; family Ctenomyidae; genus Ctenomys; species Ctenomys sociabilis. Next base: position 53,373 of record PVKA01009665.1, on the reverse strand, counting down.
GGAATTTCAAGAATGCAAGGCAGTACAGCCGAGTGATAGAGTTGGAATACAGGGAAGATTGAACTTGAAGCCTTCATACTGGGCTATATCCCCAGCTTTTTTTTTTTTAAATTTGAAACAAGGTCTTGCTAAATCCCTAAAGGCTGAGTTTAAACTTGAGATCCTCCTTCCTCAGCCTCACAGATTGAAGAATGTGTGACATTGTATCCGACTGGCAGTATATAGCTGCTGTGTTCTACTGATTTATGTAGCCAGGCTGTGTTTTTTATCACTGAATCCCAAATAGAGAAAAGTGTCTTGTTTGCGTTGAAAGCATTCTTCCAGGCACAGTTAATATGAAATGTATAAAATATCCATGAGATGTTTCAATAGAGTTTAGGCTTTTCATGGTGAATAGATGACTAATAATAGGTTCTTAAGTGTTTGAGCTTTAGATCACACACATTTTTGTCCCATTTACATCTTTATTAACTTTTATGGTGTTGAGAGTCAGACCCAGTGCCTCAGACATGCCAAGCACATGCTTTCCCACTTGAGCTCTATTCCCATCCCAGGAACCTTATTTTATTGTAAAAATCTTTAGGAACCTTGGTTGTTTGGGTTTCTGGCTTTATAGAACATGAAAGAGCATCTAACAAGTAAACAGACTGTGACTATTAATGGTCATGCTAAGCAAGCACATTCATTTAGTATATTCAGAACAACTTTAGTTGAAATCTGTTATCAACAGTTGATGTGTGGAAATACATAGTGTAAACTTATATATATTAGCTGCTTTCCTGTCATGGGAACTAAATGCCTAACACTCACAATATAAAGGAGGAAAAGTTTATTTGGCTCTGTTTCCAGTGGATCCAGTGTATGGTTGATGGCATAATGGAAGGAGATGACAGAGGAAAGCTGTGTAACCCGTAGTAACCAGAAAACAGAGAGAGGATGGAAAAACCAATGACAAGAATACACCCTTCAGGTTACCGTTCACCCAAGATGTACAGTGGTCCCTCACCTATCGAGGACACCCTGGGATAAGTAAAAATCAACGAAGTAGCGATGTTATATTTATTTTAGTAATTATATGTATTTTAAGGCTTTATAAACCCTTCCCACACTCTTATAATTATAAACCTTTCCCACACTTTTTAAACTTTTTTTTGTGGAACTGGGGATTGAACTAAGACCCTTGTGCTTGCCAGGCAAGCACTTATTCTACAAGCTATCTCCCCGGCCTCCTTTTCCCACACCTTTATTTTTATTTTTTATTTTTTTAATATTTATTTATTTTTGGCAGAACTGGGGCTTGAACTCTGGCCCTTGTGCTTGCAAGGCAAGCACTTATTTTTCTTTTGAGCTATCTTCCCAGCTCCTCTTCTCACACTTTTAAGAACACTTAACAAAGGTCTTAACCATTTTCTAAACTCATAAACCTGGGGCCAGGGAGATGGTTCAGTGGAGTAAGTGCTTCCCTGGCAAGTACAAGGGCCTGAGTTCAATCCCTGGTTCCACCAAAAAAAATTAAATTAAATTAAAAAAAAACCTCATAAACCTATGTAATTTTAATAACACATATATTATACAGTATAGTGTGTATTCATCTGTTGAAGAAATATACTGTAAACTATTTTAATTTGACTTAATATTTTAATGTGTTAGAATTAACATATTTAATAAACATATTTTTAGATTTTTTTGGGCAAAAATCATTGAAGCTATAAATATTATGCATATAAGTATGTGTATAGTATTGTACACTACTCTCAAAGTCCCATGAAATAGCAAAAAAATCCTTTTTTTTTTGTAGTTTTCTTTTAGAGTTCTACAGGATGTTCAGGGTCACTACTAAATCAGACTCATAGTGATCTGCCTGTTTATAGACTCCGAGAGCTGGGATTATAGGCCTGTGCCACCACACTCAGTCTCAGTTATCTCAGAGGGCCCCAGGGCAGGGCTGGCAGGGCAGGCCCCTGAATGAACCTTTGGCCCCTGTGCCTGTTTGCAGGCCCTTAAATCTACTGAGCTATTTGGCCGGCCCTAAAAAGCTCCATGATAAATAATTTACATTAGTATTTTTTGAAAACCTATGAAACAGTGAGTCCACGAAAGTGGAACCACAAAATAGTGAGGTACTGTACTTTGTAACTGGTAAAGTACTACTGTATTTTATAAACAGATTGAGTTGTGAATTCCACAGTGGGTTGATTAATCCACTGATGAGTTAGCATCCCCTCATATGAGCAAATCACCCTCCCAAATCCATACCTTTCAACACTTGAGACTTTAGAGAAACATTTTGGACCTAAACCATAATAATGTAGATTTTGATGTGTAGAGTATGGAGCATAAACTCAAATACTTTTGTCATGCTAGTGGCCCATTCTAGTTGTTTGATTTCATAAAATGTGGTGCAGGTAAGGTAACAAGAATTGGGAAGAGTCATAGAGGAGGCAAAAAGTAATTGTTTAATTTTCTCTCCTATTTATTGATATCCACCCAGATTGGCTTAACGTTGTTGCCCTTGCCCTTAGTCTGTACAAGTGTACAGACTAAAAATCATATCATATTAATCATAGCAGATTAAGAGTCATGTGTTCCAAAGAAGTATATCATGTTATGAGTCTGTAACTTCTTATATGTCTATGAAATGAGATTTTTAAATCTAGTTTTGGTACTGAAAGTCTTGGAGTTATTACTTAATGAAAAGACATACTTGTGTTTTGTTTTCTTATTTTTTATTTTATTGAGAATCAAATAGCAATGAGACCATTTCAAAACAAGTTAGTAGGACACTTACAATAATTAATACCTTTCATATTATTGTCTTTGTAGTAGTTATTCATTGTATAAGATGCAGGGCCTGGGGAGATAGCTCAGTAAAATAAACACTTGCCTGCCAAGCTCAAGGTCCTGAGTTCAATCCCTGATACTGCAAAAAACAAAAACAAAACAAAACAAAAAAACCCCAAAAAACCATAGTACAAGATGCAGACATGATATCCTGTCCAAACACTATTAGTATAAATCTTTCTTCTTGCTGAATTAAGAGAAAGTAGCTGTATATCTATCCTATTTTGTATATACAGATACAAAATGGTCCTTATTTATATCCCCTTGTTTTGTTTAGTTTTGCCAGAGATGGGTATTCTATTGCCATTTAAATATTGTAGGTGCATGAATTCAGCAAAGTAATCCAATATAGTCCAGTAGTCCATAATAGTAGTGGGTTTTCTGTAGGACTGGCAATGTCAGAAGTTGTTGACTTGAGCATTTTGCAGCTCAGCATATTGATATTGTTTTACTTTTTATACCTTGTTTTTATACTTTTCTGCTGAATGGTTAAGACCAAGATAAAGCAAGACCTATATAACAGAAAATGTAACTAATGTATCTGACAAGGTCAGTGAAATCCCCTCAAGATTTACCCTGAAGCCCTGTACTGCAGTTTGTAGATCCTTTGTCAGTGTCAGCCATGTGGATGAGTCACTGTTATTGCTTGACCAGTTTGCTCTCTGTGAAAGCCTGAGAGAATGTTTTCTCTCTATGTGACTCTCCTTAGGCACACTCTAAATCATTGATCACTTTCCTCTGTGGCCCCATAATCTTCTTGATCAGAAAATTAGGGACACAACTGAGTTACATGATGTTACAGTACAGGTTCTCCTATGTCCTGAGTCTTCACTGACCTTGAAAGTTAGGGCCAAAATGTTGGTTGTCCTTGCAGCCCTTCTTTTTCTCTTAATTTTTGCTCTTCAAACTTAAGTTGTTAACCCTCCAGAAGAGAAGTTTAATGATATTATTACTCTGTATCATTGGCAGTTGAGCTTAACTTCGCGATCTCTCTGAATAGCAATCATCTTAGACATAACATGGAACAGGTATTTTCCATTAAAAGTATTGATATGTTAAACTTTAAATCCCCACCAAATGTGAAGAAAAAAATTAAAAAATAGGAATAAACAATTACATATTTTTATACAGAAATTTAGCAATCTAACCATATACAGCATTGTAGCAGGACAATCCTATGACTTTTTTTTCTTGTCTCATTTTCATTTATTACCCTTTTATTTTTTTTAAACATCTACTTGAGAGACTATATAGCAGTCATTGATATGACATTAGAAGCAGTACATATTTAGAAGACCAGAATGACAGGCATTCCAAGAGTGACCCTTCTATTACACATTGCTAACTTCAGTGCAGTTGCTTAGTTCACAGATATCAGCATATATAGTTAGGGTGAGACTCCTACCAGTTAATTGCTTGTTTCTGAAACCTGCTGAAGATTCTCACAGTCATTGCCTTAACCATCTTTTGCTTATAATTGTATGGATTTGCCTGTCATGTTTCCCAGCTTTTCTCTTTGCACTCTCTTCATTGTTTAATCCTTAAGTTCTCTCTTTCCTTTTGTGTTATACTTTTTTTTTTTTTTTTGTTTTGTTTTTTTTTTTTTTTTTTTTTTTTTTTTTTTTTTTTGGTTTGTTTTTTTTTTTTTTTTTTTTGGTCTTTTTGAGACAGGGTCTCACTATGCAGTTCAGGCTGGCCTTAAGCTCACTTTGTAGCTCAGGTTGGTCTCGAACTCAACAATCCTCCTGCCTCAGCCTCCCGAGTGCTGGGATTACAGGCATGCGCCACCACGCCCGGCTTGGTTAGTTTTTATTGGTGAAACTTGGAATTGAACTCTGGCCCTTACACTTGCCAGGGAAGTGTTTATTCTACTGAGCCATTTCCCGGGCCCTGTAACTTTCTGTTTTTATTTCTTCTTTTCAGCTCTTACACTAGGGAGACTATATGATATTTACAAATGTCTGTTTCATTTCTGTTATGAGTATATCTTCAAATGGCATCCACTTGAATATAAAGGATTTGAGTTTATCATTCTTTATAACTGAGTAATACTCCATTGTATAGAAATACATCTTTTTCATCCATTCCTCAGGTGACCGGCATTTTAGTTGTTTCCAAGATTTGGCTATCACAGATTGTGCTGCTATAAACATAGGTACACATGTATTGCTATGATATGACATTTTTAGTTCCTCTGGGAAAATTCCCAGTAGGGGTATAGCTGGTTTGAATGGGATTTTCATTCCTAATTTTTTTTTTTGTCTTTTTGACACAGGGTCTCACTATGCAGTTCAGGATGGCCTTGAGCTCATTTTGTAGCTCAGGCTGGTCTCAAACTCACAACAATCCTCCTGCCTCAGCCTCCCAAGTGCTGGGATTACAGGCCTGTGCCACCACGCCTGGCTTCATTCCTAATTTTTTAAGGAGTCTCTACACTGATTTCCATAATGGTTGCACCAGTCTACATTCCCACCAGCAGTGGAGTAGATTTCTTTTTTCTCCCACAGCCTCTTTTAACATTTGTTATTGGTTGATTTCTTTATGATAGCCATTCTTTCTGGAGTGAGATGGTATCTCAGTGTTGTTTTAATTTGCATTTCATGGATGGGTAGTGATGTGGAGCATTTTCATATATTAACTTCTAGAATTTCGTCCTCTGAGAAGTGTCTGTTCATCTCGCATGCCTATTTCTGGATTGGGTCTTTAAATTTAGGGACCTGAATGTTTTTTAGTTCTTTATAAATTTTAGAGAGCAGACCTTTTTCTGAGTGCTTATTAGTTATGATATTTTCCCAATTTGTGCGTTTTCTTTTCACTTTCATGGTAATTTCTTTTGATGTGCAAAACCTTCTCAATAAGAGGAGGTTCCTGTGCAATTTGATTTTTGTTTATGAACTATGCCTACCCTTATGTCTTCAAGAGTTCCTCCTACTTTCTGTTCCAGGAGATTGTTTTTGTTTTAATGTTTAGATCTCTAAGCCATTTTGACTTTAGCTTAGTGCATGGTGATAGAGCTGGGTCTAGTTTTAATTTTTGGCATGTAGAGAGCCAGTTTTTCCAGCCGTTTGATAATTGTTAAAGAGGCTATCTTTCTTCCAGTAAGCATGTTTGATCTCTTTGTGGAAGATCAGGTGGCTGAGTGTGTTTGTAGTGGCTTCTGCATCTTCTATTCCATTGATCCTCAGGTATTTTTTTTTTTTTTTTTGCCAGTACCATGCTCATTTTATCACAGTAGCTTTATAGTATAATTTAAAGTCAGGAATTGTAATGCCTCCTGCCTTGTCTTTGTTGGCAAGTATTGCCTTTGGTATTCTAGGTCTGAAAAGACGTATTTGCAAGGAGAACTCTGAATGGTGAAATAAATCAAAAGGGAGTTAATAGGAATACCAAAATTACCAAAACTGTACTCTGTGGGCTGTATTTATCATTGTATAACTCAAGTGAGCTGATTATAGAATTCTTTGAGCTCACTTTACCTATTTAAGTCACTAATTATAAAGTTTGTTGACAAACTAAGATGATTCCTATGTGTCATCTGAGTCCTGATCTTAGTAATTGTTTTGAGAATTGTGTTGGAGAAGCAGTGATTTTCTGCAGCTAATAAATATTTCACTATTGTGTGAAGGAACCTGTTGTATAAAATATTTGCCAAGAGCAGGGCTCAGTGGCACACGCCTATAATCTCAGCACTCTGGAGGCAGAGGCAGGAGGATTGTTTGGAGTTTGAGACCAGCCTGGGCTACAAAGTGAGGTCATGGCCAATGCAAGACCTTCTCTTAAAAAGGATCCCCCCAAAAGAAAATTGCCAAAAATATTTGATAGTTATAAGGCATAAAGTAAGGGCCAGCCACATATCTTAGTGGACTAAAGTGCCTACTTAGGCAGAGAGTTTTAGTCTGGGTTTGATCCCTGGTATGCCATGCCAACCCTGCCTGGGGACTTGTTGGGTGATTGAGACTGGGTGTGGTGGGACACTCTATAATCCCAGCACTTGGGAGGCTGAAAACAGGAGGATCACAGAGGCCAACCTACATAGTGAGACCTGTAGACCCTGACCTAAATACATTTAAAAAAGACACATAAAATATATAACTATTGTATAGTATATTAGATGAGTGGTACATGAAGTAAAATACCTATTATATTGTTTAATAACAGTAACTTCCCCCATTACGAGTGCTTGGTATTTGTCAAGTACAGTCATTGTTTTTATATACATTTTTTTCTAATCCTCAATAGGTAAGAGGTAGACAGTTTTCCTGTTTTAAAGTCAGGGACCCAAACTAACAGAGCAAGTACTTTGTTTAATGGCATATCATTTTTTTAAATATGGTTGGGGATTCAACCTGGGGCCTTAGTCATAGTAAGCAAGTACTGTACCACTGAACTGGACCCCTAGCCCCCCATTTATGATATATGTACTTTTAATAGTAACTTATTCCTTATTGAATTGTTTATTAACTACCTCCTTGTGACAGATATTGCGTTACACTTGATCTTAGACGAAAGGCTGAGAAACAATAGGTATTGTGCTAAATTCTTTATTTTCTATGATTGTCATATCTGTTTTGCATTTCTTTTTTTATGTATTTAGTACAGGGTCTACAGGGTCTACAGGATCTTACTACATAGATAGGACTTGTAGTTCAGCCTCCCAAACACTGGGATTACAAGCATGTATCACCACACCCAGGTCTCAAGTGTTCCCTGGGGCACACTCAAGGTCTACATTCAAGCATCTGGGGTAAAGATCTCTCTCTAGGGGCTGGGGAGATGGCTCAGTGGAATAAGTGCTTCCCTGGCAAGCACAAGGGCCTGAGTTCAATCCCTGGTTATGCCAAAAAAAAAAAAAAAAAAAAAAAGATCTCTCTCTCCCTCCTCCTCCGCCTCTTTTTTTTTTTTTTTTTTTTTTTTTTTTTTTTTTTTTTTTTTGCACTATGGCTTGAACTCAGGATCTTGTGTTTGCCAGGCCGGCACTTAATGCCACTGATCTGTATCCCTGGCCTGCTTGCTTATTTGCCTGCCTGTCTGTGTTTCCCTCCCTCCCTCCCGAACAGGGTCTTTATGTACTTCAGACTGGCCTCAAATTGGTGGTTATCCTGCTTTAGTTTCTTAAGTGCTGGGATTATAGGTGTGTGCCACTTTATCCATTTTCAAAACCTTTCATGCTGTAGGGCACCTCACATTGAGGTGCTTTTCAATTTTTAAATTCTATGAACTGTTCTCTCTGTAAATTAAATAATGTAGGATAAATTGATGACTAGTCTCATATCAATTATGTAATAAAAATTTTTGACTCGTTAACAGAAGACAACTGACTTGTTTCTAAGTTAACGTGTTTATTAAATATCACGGACAACTGTGTTAAGAGTATAGACGTCTGAATTATGGTTCTAGTATTTGACAAACTTCACATAAACATGATGATATATGTTCAACTACTAAATTATGGATTAAAAATCTAAATTTGTCTGGATATGGTGATATACCCTCTGTAGTACCAGTTACTTAGGTATCTAAGGTAGGAATATCACTTGAGTATAAGACCAGCTTGGGCACTGTAGCAAGACCTTGTTTCAGAAAATAAAACCAGGGGCTGGGGAGATGACTCAGTAGAGTAAGCGCTTCCCTGCCAAGTGCAAGGATTCTGCCAAAAAAAAAAAAAAAAAAAAAAAGAAAAAAGAAAATAAAACTAAAACCAGAACTTCCCAGATTTGAAATAAGAAATATTGAATGTAAGTCCTGAGGAGATAGCTCAGCAGTTTAAGTGCCCCCTTGGCAAGCACAAGGTCCTGAGTTTGATCCGTGGTATCAAAACAAACCAGCATAGACACACTAAAAAACCATGAGTGTATATGGGTAGTAATGAAAAAATGCAGTAAAAATTTGAGCATTAGATAAGTGGCTGGACAGGCATATAGAAGGACTTAACAATTCCTTTGAGGCTGGGCTAAGGGAATTGGCCTGATTATGAAGCTGTTCTTCAGAAGGGCAGCCAGCGAGGAGGCCAAGAAGCAAAGACCAAATACTGTATTCAATAAATAGGTTTGAGCCAGTATTAAGCAGAGATAGGCTCAGTGGCTCTGTCAAGTGGGTGGGGTTGCATACAAAAAAAGGAAAGAGAGACTTTAGTCACTTTAAAAATCCTGCTATATGTAGGCTGCTGAATTTTTGGGTCTGAGTGGTTATAACTCTTAACTACTAAGAAAGCTGTAGGTGGTCAGAAAGGCTATGATTAGGTTTGATTGTTGCGTGTATTCTGCCTTATTTATTATTGGTTTAGCTGCTGTATTCAGCTCTGAAGATTTGAAGACTTGAGACCTGGCTAATGGGTTATCATCCTATGTGAAGAAAGGGGAGTGCAGATGTTTAAAGAGACAGTAATAAAAGCAATACAGAAGATGAGAAGTATGCATGCCAGAGCTCACTAATCATATTTAGGCCTGCATGTACCAGTCACATTTTTCTCACTATTTTTATTCCTTATTGGGCTTATCATCAGAGATACTGTAATGCTAGAATTTTTTTGGATTTTACAGTTGCATCCACAGGTGGTGTCCTGTGCTGGTAGTTCCAGTTACTAAATAGGATGAGATGGGAGAATTACTTGGCCTAGGAGTTTGAAGCCAGTGTAGGTACCATAATATTACCCTGTCTCAAAAACAAGCAATACATAGCTGGGCATGGTGGCATATGCCTGTAACCCCAGCACTTGGGAGGCTGAGGCAGGAGGATCACAGTGAGTTCGAGGCCAGCCTGAAATATATAGTACAACCTATCTCAAAAAACAACACAACACAAAACAGAACAAGCACAGATGCGGCAGATGCAGCAACAGTGTATTTCCTAGTTGTGAATGCCATATAGGTTTTTTGAGCAATAGACTTAGAAGAGATTTGATATTCTAAACCTTTAATATAAGTGTCTGAGCAGTGTCAAGAAGTAACTTTTCCCTTTTAATAAATTGTAAAAGGCAGCACTGAATATATTGCCAATTAGATTATGAAATGGTAATGATTGTAAGACTGATCACAGTTTTGGAGATGTTAAAGTGTGAAATGTAGCATACATTATAACAGGTTCATTATTAGCTGATTCATCTTTTAGAATTCAGTCTATAATCTTGTTATAGTGGATCACAGTAATAAGAAAATGATTCTATGTGTTTAATGTTTAATGATTGGATTTCTATAGAAAAAAGTATAGATAGGGCCGGGGAGATGCCTCAGTGGAATAAGTGCTTCCCTGGCAAGTGCAAGGGCCTGATCAGTTCAATCCTAGATTCTGCCAAAAATAAATAAATAAATAAAGACAGACAGACAGAAAGAAAGAGAGAGAAAAAAGTATAGATAAATTAAAAGTGCTTGTTCATATTGTCATCTTTAGAGATAATTTGTTTTGCCTTGGAAGGAAATTTAGTTATTTCTCACTTGCTTGTGGAAAAGAAAAACTAGCTGTGAAAAAATATATATGGAAGCAAATTGTATGCTGTAATGCATGCAGTTTTGCCAACTATGCTTCATGAAAGAGGTGGAGGGTTATCTAGAAGGTAACTGCTGAGTGTTTTTCTGTAAGAGAAACAGTAAAAGTAGATTTCAAGAAATCACAAAATCGGGTAGAAGGCAAGCATGTAACACTCTTGAAGTGAACTAAAATAGTAAAATACTTGTAGAGTCATGAATATTCTTGCATTTCAGTATTTAATAATATTGTAAGGAGACAGGAAGCATACATATATTGGACCCTTTATTCATTATTGTAGCATTTATATGTTGTATAATGAAGATTAGGTTGGGTTAAGAGAGAATACCCTAGTGTAACTATGAACAGAACTTTCAGTGGCACTTGAATATTTGTTGAGAAGTGAGATCATAAATCAAATACATAAAGGAAAAAGCTTATTAGAGATTTTGCTATATTAGAGGGTAAGTGAAGAAGGCCACATTAAGTTAAATATGTTCAGTGAAATCTTCCTTATGAAGTAAGATCTGAAGAATTAAAATGAGCCAGACAAAATAATTTCAGGAAGAACACTTTGGGAAGAGAAACAAGGTACAAAGGCTGAGGGTAGGTAAGAGCTTGGGTATTTTACAAGCTCAGAAAGGAGCCTGGTGTGGCAGGCTAGGGAGAGAGATGAATGGCTAGAGATTAGACAGGAAGGCAGGAGGAGCCAGATCATGGAGGGCTTGTAAACCATGATAAAGTTGAAAAGTTTGGATTCTGTTCTTAGAAAAGGGGAAATGTTTTGGGGATATTTTATGCCATGTAGTTTTCTGATGTAATTTTCATTCTTCAAGTATTATTCTAGCTTGTTGGTGGAGAGGGATTAGAATACATAGGAGAAACAGGAAGATTGGTTAGGTAGATGTAGTAAAGGTGGATAAGGGTGGTGTCAGGTTTGCTTTTTTTTGTATTGCCAAGTAGCATTTTGGTATCATTGCAAACCTTCTGTGACACTGTTTAACTACTAAAGATCCTTTCTTAAATTTAGAATGTTTAGCTGATAGTTAAAAAGTTTATTTGCCTCAAATGTTTACTTTTAGACATCTGTGTAGTTTTCAGAGTACACTACAAATAGTTTACACTAGGGTTATCTGTACTTTTTTTTTTATTCTTATTTTTTAAATAAATAAATTCTTAGTTTTAAAAGTTTAAAATGGTAGCTATTGGTACAGTTAAATAGTGTATGTGAAACCTGCCACACTGCTCAGCGGCATTGGCTTTCACCCACAGTCCACTGCCCAGTCAGATATCCATAGCTTCTTTGGTATACCATTATGTGAGTATAGATTTTGTCTGTTGGTATTTTTTTTTATTTTGGTCTTTTGTATTTGTAACAGGGTCTCACTGTATAGTTCAGGCTGGTCTTGAACTTACCATGTAGCCTAGGCTGGCCTGCAAGTCATTGAAATACTCCTGCTTCAGCCTCCCAATGCTAGTGTTATAGGTGTGTATCATCATGCCTGGCTGATCTGCGCTCTTTAAAAGAATAACTAATATTAAAGCTAAACACCTCCCAGGCTCCATTACTTCGAAGAGCAAAATGCTATGGATACTCTTATGTTTTTCCAGCTGTGTGGTTCTGTTTTTCTCCCTTTTTGCTGGAGTCACATAGATTAGAGGGTATAGAGTTCCTAAATCATCCCTCTTTATACACCACAGTGGCCAGTGCTGTCCTATTGTGCTTTCTGTGCAGGTCATCCTTCTGGGCAGTTTATAGGCATTGGCTCCATTTGTCGTACTTGCAGAAAGGGTCCAGCTGCCAGGAGATCTTATAAGGGTGCAGTAGGCTGGACTTCACACACTGGCAGGTGGAGAGCTGCAGTGGGAATGATCCAGGGTGGTGCCCACTAACATGGCTGCTTTACCCAGGCAGCTGTCCTCTTTGATCCAGCTCTAGTGAGCTCAGTGACTGTGTACTTATATGCACTAGGCTTCCAGGGCCTGCTATAGCTCATGCACAGGTTGGTCTTGGGTGTTTTGCTGTTGCAGGTTGTACTGCTCAGTGAAGGAATCTTGGCTGATCAGCTCACTTTGCTGCTGCCAGCCAGGAGGCGTCTTCCCCACACCTTCTTGAAGCCTGTGTTGCCACAGGCATGTAGGACAGGCAGCCTGTACTTTTTCACTAGATAGAGAAATGTTAGCGTGCAAAGTACTTTGCCTCAAGGAACAATTCAAGTAGGAATAGAGTCCATCTTCTTTATTCGCTTTAATTATGCAGAGACTACTAATTTTTACTCCTACAGCTCTGTAGAGGAAGACGTTCCTGTTTTTCCTGTTCTTAAAAGACTATTATTACACTTTTGGAAGACTTAGGCCATGGCTCATTTGTATTCTTATTTAAAGAGCATGTAAGGTTTTTCCATGTATGTATATACTCATTGTATTACTTTGAGATTTTTGTTTTTGTTAATAGGCCTGCCTGCCTGCCTGCCTGCCTGCCTTCCTCCCTCTTTCCCTCCCTCCCTCCTCCCTGCCTCCCTCCCTCCCTTCCTTCCGTCCTTCCCTCCCACCCTCCCTCCCTCTTTCTTTCTCTCTCTCTGTCTCTCTCTCTCTCTCTCTTTCTTTTTTGCGGAATGGGATTGAACTCAGGCCCTTGCGCTTGTCAGGGAAGCACTTATTCCACTGAGTCGTCTCCCTGGCCCACTTTTTTCTTTATAAGGAAGTGCTTCTGTAATATATTTATTGTAATCCAGCCTGGTGGCTCAAGTTTGAAATCATAGCACTGGGGAAACTGAGGCATGGAGACTGTTTTGAGTTTTGAGGCCAGCCTGGGCTGCAGAATGAGTTCAAGATCAGCCTGAAATACACAGCAAGACCTTGTCTCAAAAAAAAACAAACAAACAAAGAGCTCACTAAAAAATGAACTACAAGGAATTTTTTTCTTTTTTGTCTTTTTGAGACAGGGTCTTACTTTGAGGTTCAGGCTGTCCTTGAATTCACTTTGTAGCCCAGGCTGGACTGGAGCTCACTGTGTTCCTCCTGCCTCAGCCTCCCACGTTGCTAGGATTACAAATGTGCACTGCCACACCTGATATCCTTATTTTCAAATAGTTGTAGGATTAGTTGAAGTTGTTAGGTTTTACATCGTACATGGCTAGAATAAAGTTATTATGACTACAAATTCTTTGTCATCTCACTAAGAGTAATAGCAAGAGTTATGTCATCGAAGATTTATTTTATTGAGAAACAATAAAAATGACAGTATCAAAACTGATTAATAGGACAGTTTCACTTTTTTTTTTTTTTGGCGGAACCAGGAATTGAACTCAGGCCTTTGCATTTGCCAGGGAAGCGCTTATTCCATTGAGCCATCTCCCTGGTCACAATAGGACAGTTTCAATAATTAATACATTGTACATTGTTATCTTCTTAGTGGTTATCCATAGTACAAGAAGCAGACAAGATATCCTGTCCAAGCAATATTAGTACAAAGCTTTCTACTCATTGAATTAAGCAAAAGTAGCTGTATGTCTATCCTGACTATTCTGTCTATACAAATACAAAATGTCCTTCCTTTGTATCCCCCCTTTTTGTTTAGTCCTGTCAGAGAAGGGTATTCCATTTGCATCTAAGTACTATAGGTGCGTGAATTCAGCAAAACAATCCATTACAGTTCAGCAGTTCACAGTAGTAGTGGGTTATCCGCAGAATTTGTTGACTTGAGCCTTTCACAGCTCAGCATATTAATATGGCTTTATTTTACATACCTTGTTTTTATACTTTTCTGCTGTGTGATTAAGACCAAGATAAAGTGAGACCTATATAACAAGAAATGTAACTTTTGTATCTGATAAGGTCAGTCACATGCCCTCAGGATTTATCCTGTAACCTCTAATTGTACTCTGTAGATCCTTTGCCATTGTCAACTTGGATGAGTCATGGCCATTGCTTGACCAATTTGCTGTCTGTGAAAGCCTGAGAGAATGTTTTCTCTCCATGTGACTCTCCTTAGGCACACTAAATCATCAATTACTTTCCTCTGTGGCCCCATAATCTCCTTGATCAGAAAATTTGGGACACATGATGTTACAGTACAGGTTCTTCTATGTCCTGAGTCTTTACAGACCTTGAAAGGCTAGGGCCAAAATGTTGGCTGACCTTGCAGCCTTCCTTTTCTCTAATTTTTGATCTGCAAACTTAGCTTGTTAAGCCCCAGAAGAGAAGCTTATTACTTTGCTGCCACATATGTAGTTCATTTTACCCTATCTGTATAAGTATCAATCATCTTAAGAATAACATGGAACAGGTATTTTTCCATCAAGTATGGATATGTTAAACTTAAGCCCCAATGGAATATGAAGGACAAAAAAGCAATAAAAATAGGAATATTTTTACACAGAAATTTAGCAATCTAACCATATACAGCATTGTAGCAGGACAGTCCTGACTTTTTTTTTTCTTGTGTCTCTTTTTCATTTATTATCCTTAATTTAAAAAAAGAAAAAAAAAAAAAAAAACTTTTACTTGAGAGACAGTATGGTAATAATTGGTATGTCATGACAAGAGGTATGTATTTAGAAGACCAGAATGACGGGCATTCCAAGAGTGACCCTTCTATTACACATTGCTATCTTCAGTGCAGTTGCTTGGTTCACAGGTATAAGCATGTATAAGTCAGGTTGAGAATCCTACTAATTAACTGCTAGTTTCAAAACCTACTGATATTTCTCAGGATCATTGCCTTACCCATCTTGTATGTATAAATGTATGGATTTACCCCTATCATGTTTCCCAGCTTTTCTCCTTGCCCTCTCCTCGTTGTCCAATCCTCAATTTCCCATTTTCCTTTTAATTGTGTTATACCTTTCTATTTGTATTTCTTTTGAGTTCTTACACTAGGGAGACTATACAGTATTTACGTATGTGGGTCTGGTTTATTTTGCTTATAAGTATATCTTCAAGTGGCAGCCACTTAAATATGAAGGCTTCAAGTTTATCATTCTTTATAGCTGAGTAATGCTCCATTGTATAAAGATACCACATCTTTTTTAACCACTCCTCTTGTGTCGGGCATCTTGGTTGTTTCCAAGATTTGGTTGTCACAAATTGTGCTGCTATAAACATAGGTACACATATATCACTATGATATGACAGTTTCAGTTCCTCCGGGAAAATTCCCAGTATGGGAATAGCTGGCTTGAATGGCATTTCCAGTCATAGTTTTTTAAGGAGTCACCACACTGATTTCCATAATGGTTGCACCAGTCTACATTCCCACCAGCAGTGGAGAAGGGTTCCCTTTTCCCACAGCCTCTCCAACATTTGTTGTTTGTTGATTTCTTTATGATAGCCATTCTTTCTGTGGTGAGGTGGTATCTCAGTGTTGTTTTAATTTGCATTTCACGGATGGCTAGTGATGTGCAACATTTTTTCATATGTTTAGTCGCGTCTTTAATTTCGTATTCTGAGAAGTTTGTGTTCATCTTGCATGCCCATTTCTGGATTGGGTCTTTACATTTAGGGACCTGAATGTTTTTAGTTCTTCATAAATTTTAGAGAGCAGACCTTTTTCTGAGTGCTTATTAGTTAAGATTTTTTCGAAATTTGTGAGTTGTCTTTTCACTTTCATGGTAATTTCTTTTGATGTGCAAAACTTTCTCAATAACTGTGGTCTGAGTTGTTAATTCTTTCAAGTACTACCCGTGCAGATTTGGGTAGGCATGAACTCTTTGCCTACCCCTATGTCTTCAAGAGTTCCTCCTACTTTCTTTTCCAGGAGATTGAGTGTTTCTGTTTTAATGTTTAGATCTTTAATCCATTTTGACTTTAGCCTAGTGCATGCTGATAGATCTGGGTCATGGAGAGAGCCAGTTTTTCCAGCACCATTTGTTAAAAGAGTATCCTTCTTCCAGTAAGCGTGTTTGGCTCCTTTGTTGAAGATCAGGTGACTGATTTTTTTTTTTTTAAGAGGCTTCTGCATCTTCTAATGCATTCCATTGATCCTCTGGTCTATTTCATTTCCATTGCCATGCTCATTTTATCACAGTAGCTTTATAGTAAAATTTCAAGTCAGGAGTTGTAATGCCTCTTACCTTGTTTTTGTTGGCTAGGATTGCCTTTGCTATTCTAGGTCTTTTCTGGTTCCAAATAAATTTTATTTATGTTCTGTTTTCTTAATGTGTGAGTTCACAGCTAGAGAACTCTAGCTCCTCTAGGTCTGGGAGGCATGTTGGTGGTAGTTTGATAGGGATTGCATTAAATCTGTACAACAGTTTTGGGAGTATGGCCATTTTCACAATGTTCATTCTTCGTAACCAGGAGCAAGGAATATCTTTCTATTTTGTGAAATCCTCTATGATCTCTTTTCAGAGTACTGTAATTTTCCATGAAAAGATCTCTGACTTCTTAGATGAATTCCAAATTATTTCATTTTCTGCTGTGCTACTGTAGAAGATATTATTTCTTTAATGTCCTTTCAGTGTATTTGTTATCTGTGTAGAGAAATGCTATTGACTTTTGGGTATTGACTTTGTATCCTGCTATGCTACTAAATTTGTGTATCAATTGTAGTAGCTTCTTGGTGGACTTTTGTGTCTTCCAAGTAAAGTATCATGTCATCTGCAGATAATGATAATTTAACTTCTTCTTTACCTATTCTTATTCCTTTTATTTCTCCTTCTTGTCTAATGACTCTAGGTAATGATTCCAGAAATAAATTGAATAGAAGAGGTGATAGAAATTATCCTTGTTTTGAACCAGATCTGAGAGTAGCCATTGGGTTGTATAAATAAATGGCTTTCGTCAAATTGAAGTAGAGACCTTCTATTCCAATTTTCTGTAGGACTTTGAACATGAATGAGTGTTGGACTTGTCAAAAGCCTTTTCTGCACCAGTTGAGATGATCATGTAGTTTTTAGATTTGGTTCTATTGATATAGTGTGTTACATTGATAGGTTTTCAAATATTGAACCATCCTTGCATCCCTGGGATGAATCCTACTCGGTCATGGTATATGATCTTTTTGATGATTTGCTGTATTCTATTTGCTAGGATTTTTGCATCTATGTTCATGAGGGAAATTTGCCTGTTCTCTTTTTTTATTTGTGTCTTTCCCTGGTTTTGTATAAGTATTATACTTGCCTCCAAGAATGATTTTGGGAGAACTGTTTCCTTTTCAATTTCATTCAAGAGTTAGAGGAGTGTAGAGATTATATCATCTGTAAATTTCTTGTAGAATTCATCTGTGAATCCATCAAGACCTGGACTTTTCTTTGTCAGCAGGCTTTTTATTACATTTTGTATTTCGTTGGCTATTATTGGGTTATTGAGAGTTGTTATATCATCTTGATTCAGTTTTGGCAATTTATACTTTTCTCGGAATCTGTCCATTTTTTCTGTGTCTTCTATTCTGTGAGCGTAAAGATTTTCACAGTAGCTATTGATAATTTCTTAATTCCCACTGGTTCTGTGGTGGTTACACCCTTTTCATTTCTTATTGCTTGCATTTGAATTTTTTCTTTCCTCTTTTTGATGAGGTTAGCTAGGGGCTTATTTTTATTTAGTCTTTCAAAGAATCAGCTTTTTGATTCGTTAATTATTTGAACTGTTTTCTTCGTCTAAGTTAAATTAATTTCTGCTCTGAGTTTTATGATTTCTTCCCATCTTTGGGCTCTGGGTTTGGTTTGCTCTTCCTTTTCTAGCTGTTGGAGGTGTAGCATTAGGGTGTTTATTTGTTCCTGTTCTGTTTTCTTAATGTGTGAATTCACAGCTATGAATTTCCCTCTGAGAACTGCTTTCATCGCATCCCATAAATTCTGATAAGTTGTGGTTGAATTTTCATTGAGTTGTAGGTATTGTTGAATTTCTTGTTTAATTTCATCTGTGACTCATTGATTGCTGAGTAAGGTGTTGTTTAATTTCCATGTATTTAGGAGTTTTTTCTGGTTTCTTCGGTCGTTTATTTCCAGTTTCATTGCACTGTGGTCAGATAATACGCATGTTTTCTTGCATATACTTAAGCATGACCTATGGACTAGTATGTGGTCTATTTTAGAAAATGACCCATGTTCAGCTGAATAAAAAATGTGTATTCAGCTGTGTTGGAGTAGAACACTCTTTAAATGTCCAACAAGTCCATTTGTTCCAAGCTCTGGTTCAGTTCAGCTACTTCTTTGCTAATTTTTTGTCTGGTTGACCTATCTTTTTGGGATAAGGAGGTATTAAGATCTCCTGTTAAGATTGTGGTATTGGATTTTATTTTTATTAGCTATTAAGACATGAAAAATTAAGTTGGGTGTTCCTGTGTTTGGTGTGTATACATTTATGAGTGTTACTTCTTCCTGTTGAATTTTTCCCCTTACCAATATATAGTGGCCTTCTTTATTTCATTTGATCATTTTTGATTTGAAGTTGAGACTGTCTGAAAACAGGATTGCTACTCCTGCTTTTTTCTGAGGTGTTGAGGCATGTAGTATTGTTTTGCATCCTTTGATTTTCAACCTATGAATTTCTTTATGAGTTAAATGTATTTCTTGTATACAGCATATTGTTGAATTTTGTTTCCTAACCTACTGTGCCAGTCTATTTCTCTTAATTGTTGAGTTGAGTCCATTTACATTGATGATTATAATTGAGATGTGTTGAGTTACGATGGACATGTTATTTACCTGCTGTTGTTTACTCCTTTTTGTCCTGTGTTTCATTGTTTGCCCTATTTAGTGAGTACTTTTTCTTCTTGTTCGTGGATTTCTGATCATTTTGGTCCTTCTCTGAGAACATCTTTCAGTAGTCTGTGTACAGTTGGCTTTGTCATGAAATTCTTTAGTAGTTCTTTCTCATGGAAGTATTTCACTTCTCCATCAAACGTGAAAGAGAGTTTTGCAGGGTATAGTAGTCTGGGCTGGAATTTGTTTTCATAGGGGATTTGAAGTACTCTGTTCCATACTCTTCTTGCCCTCATGGTTTGTGAAGAGAAGTTGGCTATAATTCTGATAGGTTTTTCTTTGAATGTGATCTCCTTCTTTTCTCTGTTGGCTTTCAGTATATTATTCTTGTGCTGGATTTCTGGGATCTTGACTACTATATGTCTCAGTGTGTTTTTGATTGGTTTGATGTTATTAGCGTTCTGTATGCTTCAGTTACCTGAATGTCAGATTGTTTCCTCATATTTGGGAAGTTTTCTGCTATTACTTCTGCCCATATTCTTTTTATATCATTTGTATTGACTCCATCGTTTTCATTGATGCCTATTAGTCTCACATTGTTCATCTCTGCATTGTCTTGCATGTGATGAATTATTTTTTCTTGCATCCTGTTTTTAAGAGATCCTTTCTTAGCTTTTCACTAGCTGCATCAGCATTTTTCAGACCTGAAACTCTGTCCTCACTTTCACTCAGACAGTTTTCCAGGCTTGTGATTGAGGTTTTAAGTTCCTCTATATCTCTTTGACTCTGCTTTATGCAGTCTATTTCCTTCCTGTATTGCTCATTTAAGGTATCCATCATTTTTTCTAATGTCCTCTACTTTTTTTTTTTTTTTAATCAATGTCTTCTATAGAAGCAGTTATTAATTCTTTTACTGCAGAGTTTTTTTCAGATTGGGTTTCCTCCATGTTTCTGTATTTGATTCTTTATTTCATATTCTATGAATTCCGAGATTTCCTTTTTTATTTCAGAAATTGATTTTGCTCTAATTTCCTCTATACCTTTCTGCTGTTGTTTCTTTACTTCTGATGCTCTTAATTCATATATTTCAACTGAGCTAGTGTCCTCTGCACTTGTTCTGGGTGGGCTTGAGGCCTGAGATTGCATTTTGTTACTTGTCTTTATCATTTCGTATAGCATGGACCTCTGACCTTTTGGTTCAGTTATAATCTTAGCACCTACTGAAATTTGGGTGCAGATCTTTAAGTTTGAGTCTATCCAGTTGTGCCTGGCTTGGGTCTAGCTGTTGTATTCAGCTCCTTCCTGCTGCAGCCCTTGGAAGTGAACCTGTTGTGCTCCTATGGCACAATAGCGAACCTGTGGTGCCCCTTTGTTTTCCTCCTGGCCCAAGGGAGTGCAGAAACTCTCCCACACATTAGCCAGGCCTGGGCTTTGGATCCAGGTCCCAAGAGTGTCCAGAAGTTCCCACTTACTGGGCAGGCTTGGGGGAGGGGGCTCTGGAGGGATGGAGTGGTCCCAAGAGCGCAGTAGAGGGTCTCACTCACGTGGCGTGCCTGAGTCTTGGTCCAGAGACCTCCCGTGGGCGCAGGGAAGCCGGAAGCTCCACCATACACTTATCCTGTCTGAACTGGGCTCGATCTGAGTTTTGGCCTGGAGAGGTCTTGAGGGCGAAGCCAGCTCTTCCACACACTTGTTGAGCCTGGATCTGGGCCTGTCCTTAGGCAGGTCCGGAGGGCTCCTGAGAGCGAGGGGGAAGTTCTCATTCACAGGGCAGGTTGTGCTGGCTCTGGAGGGGCAGGGGAAGTTCCTAGAACGCGGGAAAGGTCTCATGTGGCGGGCCTGTTCATCGTCCCATGGGTGCAGGAGAGACCAGAAGCTTTCCCACATACTCACAGGGCATGGGGTGGGTGGATCTGGAGCAGTCCCTAGAGCATGTGGAAGTCTGAAAATTTCTTAAGTAGAATGAAAGCTCCATAAAATGATAATTGGGGGGTAGAATTAGGGTGGATTTGAATGAAATAGTGATTTTATGGCTAATTGCTAGAAGACCTAGCATAGCTGGAATTGTTTTCCTTCTTTGAAACCTCTGCAGCAGAAGTTGTAGTTTTCCTTTTTTGTCTTTGCTTTGCTTTGCTTTCTTGTTCTTTCCTTTCCCCTTTCCTTTCTTTTCATTTTTCGAAACAGGGTTTCACTGTGTAGTTCAGGCTGGCCTTCAGCTTACTACTGTGCTCAGATTGGCCTCAAACTTAAATAATACTGCCTTATCCTCCTAAGTGCTGAGATTATGGGGGTGCATCACTATGCCCAGGTACCCTTTCTTATTTTACCTTTAATTGTAGACCCTAAACATTCATATGAACTATAGTTTTAGTCAGTTTGCTTTTTCCCATTGTTTACAACCTGGTACATGTACATGAGGTGCACACCTGAAAGATTTTCCATTTTCTCTTGGAAATAGCTTCACTACTATGTCTCAGTACCTGAGTGTTTTGATTTATTTTCTGTTATTTTGGTGCCAGTGATTGAACCCAGGTCTCTGCACATTCTAAACAAGTGCTCTTGGACTCTAAAATAAAGCCTCATCCTCAGCCTTTATATTTCTCTTGTTTTCTCTACAAGAGACTTTTGCATTTCATTTTTTGGGTGGGGGCAGTGTTAGAGTCTGAACCTAGAGCCTTTTTTTTTTTTTTTTTATGTCTTTTTGAGACAGGGTCTCACTATGCAGTTCAGGATGGCCTTAAGCTCACTTTGTAGCTCAAGCTGGTCTTGAACTCACAACAATCCTCCTGCCTCAGCCTCCCAAGTGCTGGGATTACAGGCATGCACCACCATGCCCGGCTAGAGCCTGGTTTTGCATGCTTGGCAAATGTTTCATAAATCAGCTGTACTACCAGCTCTTTTCTTTTTTAATTGTTACTTGGAGTTGAGGCAATTTTCTATTGAGGGTATACAATTACTTCCAAATTGTGTATCCCCATCTCCCCTGCAGTTGGCAGCATATTTACTTCCCAGATCTTTAGAAGTGTTTATCTTAGGAATTATAGACTGATGAAGAGCACCACATTGGTCAGACACATTGGATATTACCATTTAAGAACCAGATTTTCTCCAAATTTGACCTTTTGTGGTAACTACATAAACCTTAAGTGCACAGTACAATAATTTTTGTTTTTTTTATTTCATACATGTATTTTAATTTCATGTCATAGTGCATACATTATTTAAGCAAGAGGTGCCAAACAGATTGTAAAATGGGTGGAAACATTTAAAAAAAACAGATGAATTCCATAGGAATTTTTTTTTTTTTGGTGGAACTGGGGAATTGAACTCAGACCCTTGCGCTTGCCAGGGGAGCACTTATGTTACTGAGCCATCTCCTCTGCCTCTCCATAGGAATTTGATTCTACTTGCTAAAGTTTTGCCAGGATAAATTTGTCATACTCCTTTTGTACATACAGAAAACATTAATTTCTTAATTTCCAGTGTTCTAAATAAGAGTTTGTAATTAAGTATGCATTTAATCAACATATAAGGCATCCAAATAAATTTAGTCATTGACATTGAATTTTTTACTGAGTAAATTTTACAGAATAGAATATATGGAACATTAGAACTCCAGAAGCCCCGTTATATTGTGTATGTCTGTGTTGTGTATCACTATCCTCTCTTAAAATACAGATTAGTATGTAGGCTCAATGTTTATGTATTCTTAAGGTAGTATTATCATACTTGGTCTGCACTTAGTTTTCCTGCTAATTTTGTCTAATAGTGGAAATCATGAGAATTTGCCATAATGAGAAGCAGTTACTTAACTCTCCTATTTAGTATAGTTAACTAGCTGTCCAATATTTTTCCCTAATAACTCCCGCTTTTTTTCCTCTATTAGACCTATTATTTTCTTGCTTTTTAATTTTTTATTATTTATTTATTTATTTGTAGAACCAGGGATTGAACTGGCCCTTCCACTTGCCAGGGACACACTTATTCCACTGAGTCATTCCCTGGCCCCTTAGGCCTATTATTTTTGCTGTTATTCTCTTGCCTAAATGTTGAATATATTATTTTATCTTTTGGAGGAGTAACTAAATTTTCATGTTGGAAAGGTTTGAAAAAATCTAAATGGAAAAATTGTCTCTTTTAATGTTTTTGAAACATTCCCTTTATGGAATCATAAAGCTTAGGTAATCATAAAGCAAAATCTTTTTTTTTTTTTTGGTGGAACTGGGAATTGAACTCTGGCCCTTGCACTTGCCAGGGAAGCACTTATTCTACTGAGCTATCTCCCTGGCTAACGCAAGATCTGAAGTCAGTACATAATGCTGGTTAGAAACAAATAGAAGAAGAAAATCTATTTCTTAAATTTCCATACTTTCAGTGTTTCTGTAAGTTGTGTTTAAGGAGACTTTAGACAGAAGTGAAATTGAGTGAAGACTGCACATTGTTATAGTAACAGTAGCAACATTTTCCCTATCAAGTCTGCCAAGTTTTCCAGTGGAGAAACCATATATTTTTCTGTATAAAATTAATGTTAATCAAATAATATTTCTCAGCATTTAAAAATCTTCAGACTTCAAGATACAATAATACTTTCCCAGATGGGCTTGGTGGTGTATACCTGTAATCTCAGCAGTCAGGAGTCTGGAGAAGGATGATCTTTCTACTTTTGGCTCATTTAGTCAAGCTGAAAGGTTCACTTTAATCCAGTTCTGGAGTATGGACTTAATCCAGTTCTGGAGTCTTTGCCTTTCCTCATTTCTATAGTGGATTTAACTAATGTTTTAGATAAGTTTTATTGACTGCAGAATTAGATTTAAATTGAATTATACAAAGACAGATTTTATGCAATGACAAAAAAGTTCTTTTTAGAATAGTGACAGAGGGGCTAGAGAGATAGCTCAGCTGCATAAGCACCTGCCTGGCAAGTGCAAGGTATTGAGTTGAATCCCCAGTATCAGAAAATAAATATATAAATAGATAGAATACTGACAGAAATGGTTTTAAGATAATATTAAAAGACAGCACACATTGCTGTCTTTTCATAATTGATGAACATAAAGATTATGCTGCATCAAATAAGAATTTTTAGATATTTTTGTTCTCTAATTACATAGCAAATGATACTTACACCTAGGCCTCATATTAAATTATCTAATTAGTGCATAGTTTAAAAAGTTTTTAACTTGAGCACTGGAAATACACTTTTTACTAATTGTGAAATTTAGTTTTGATTGGTATTTTGTGTTCTTTTATTCATGTAAACCAGTTGAATCTTTTCTCATTGAAATACTCCTAAAAATTAATTCTACTTCAATAGTCCTTTCTAATATTGAATTTTGATAAAGTAATTCTAAACTAGTAATTTGGGATGTATAATTAGATCCAAATAGTACATATACATGATAAAACCTTCAGATTGTGTGAAAGAGCATACAATGAAATGAACATTTTGTAACATTCTCATTACCTAAGCCCAGCAGAGGCTGGCAGCTTTCTTTCAGTTCTATGTCATTCAACCTGTCCAGTATGCAAATGTCTTTTATTCACATTCCACAAAGCGTAGGAGTAGCTGGTAGAGGAGAATTGAGGAAGACTGCCAGTAACACCTCACTCCCTTTATGGAATCATAAAGTTGGATGTTAAATAGTGGTAATACCTGAAAGGAGCATGGTTGTAAGACTGAATCAAAGTCTTCCATGCAGATTTTTCTGACAGTGGATATAATTATAGTACATAAAAACAAGCTGAGCATTTCAAGGGTATTCTGAAGTGAGAATATATATAAGTAAGTGGTTTGTTAATAAATTTTGTAGGTAATGTTTAGTAAGGCCCAATTTGTAGTTTTGCATGTGAACTAAAATGACTTCATCTTCTATATGTGTATATGTTGCTAATCTTTTTTTTTAAATAGTCTCTCTCTGTTGTTCAGGTTGGCCTTGAACTGACCATGTAGCCAGGTTCGTCTCAACTCACAGAAATCCTCCTGCTTCCCAAGTGCTGGGATTAACAGACGTGCTCTACCATACCCAGCATGCTAATCCTTAATAAAGTTAGTTATAAGGCAATACAGTTTTTAAATTTTAAAACATTTTAAATTGCTATAAGTGAATAATATTTTTAGAATTCCTTTTTGCTTGTTTGTTTGAGACAGGGTCTCACTGTAGTTCAAGCTGGCCTTGAACTTACTTTGTAGCCCAGCCTGACCTCAAACTCAAGATGATCCTACTGTCCCAATCTTCTGAGTGCTGGGATTATAGGCTTACACCACTATGCCCAGCTAGTTACCTTTTTTTTAGTGATTTGGTGTAAGGTCTCACTATGCAATGTGAACTCATAGTGATCCTCCCCAACGCTGGGATTACAGGTGTGCACCACCATAGCCGGTTTCAGTGGCTGTCTCAGCTTGGGGCTGCCATGACATGCAGTACCAAGGATCAGACTGGGTCCTTGCATTTGCCAGGCAGGTGCTTAGACTACTGAGCTATCTCTCCATCCCTGGAGTTGTTGTTGTTTTTGTTATTATTATTATTATTATTATTACTATTATTGGCGGAACCGGCGATTGAACTCAGGCCCTTGCGCTTGCCCGGTGAGCACTTATTCTACTGAGCCATCTCCCCAACCCTGTGGAGTTACTTTTAAAGCAGAAAAACTTAGCCAAAATATTAATCTTGAACAAATAAAGTAGATAAAAATTTACTGACAATATTTGGATTAAGGAATCATATATCAACCAAGGAGTCTCAACATATTAATCCAGCTTCTTAGTGTCTATGTATATGTGTACATATTTTAATTTTTTTGTTGAATGACTTTGTTGAATTATTTTATGACAATATATTTTGCAGGTTTGTTTGGCAATTATAGATGTGAAGTCACATGGTTGCTTCAAATGCATCAGAAACAGTTCAAGTGTTTTTTATAAAGAGCTCTGTTGTTAGCACAGTTTTGCCTGTGAATCCTTTCTTAGGGAAGGGCTATAATGCTTAAAAGTTGCCAGAACTTCATTAAGCTAGTACTGGATCATAGCCAGACATTTAGTTGACCAATACCTCAGACTTTTGGAGATCCAAGAGCAGCAATTTGAAGGGCCTTGAGTAGGGTAGTGTAGTGTAGTGTAGGGTAGGGTAGGGTAGGGTTGTTTGGAGGACAGATGTAATAGGTGTTTTTACTCAGTAATTTACGCATTTATTGTATGAAATGGGTTTGCAAATGTTTAGAATTAAGCCTTAACTTTCTCTTTTCTACAGTAGCATTAGTCTTAACTTTTTTTTTAGTTAATAACATTAGCAAAACAAGCACTGAATTTCATTCCTATACAATTTTAAAGTACTATTTTTCATTTAAATTGGAAATTTATTGAAATAATCCCTCTAGAAAGGTAATGTTTGATTCATTTTAAAAGCAAGAGTAGAGTGCTGGCCAGATAGCACAGGGGATTAAAGCCCCTGTTTAGGCAGATGCAGGGCTGGAGTTCAATCCTCAACATGCCTGCTGACCCTGCCCCCAGAGCACTGGTGATTGAGACTGGGTGTGGTAGTGTGTGCCTGTAATCCCACCATTTAGGAGTCTGATCTGTGTAGTACATTTAGTACAGACCCTGTTGATCCTGTACTAAATATATAAAAGCAAGTAATAACAGTTGATTGTCTTAATTTGTTAGTCAATATGACCTTTTGCTATAAAGCTCAGACTCATAGTGATCTTCCTGTCTTAGCCTTCCAGGACTGGGATTACAGGCGTATGCCAAAACACCCAGTTTCAGAGACCAGCATGGCATGGAGCCCAGCAGCATGTGTTACTGGGGATTGTACCTGAGTCCTTGCACTTGCCGGGCAGGCACTTAGACCACAGAGCTGTCTCCCAACCCTGAAAAGAAAAGGAGGGGGGGGAAAAATATATATATATATATATATATATATATATATATATATATATATATATATATATATATATATATAATCTAATGAATTAAGACAATATATATGTATTTCTGACCCTATATTTTTGTTTTTTAATCATGTTTTAAGCTTACTGCTAGTTGTATATATGTTTATGTGAATGTATACTCAAGAATGGGAGATTAGTCTTTTACTTTCTTTTTTTTAAAAGAATTTTTCAGGGGTTTATGTTTATTGGTATTTGATTCAGAGTGTCACGTCCATGGATATGGGGAGGAAAACCAACATCCTATTCTCCCCTCAATTCATTCTTGGAATACACCAGCCCAAACTTTCCCATCCCTACCGATAAGTAGTGCAAAGAAATGAAATGGCCCAGGAATAAAAAGCTACTCTCTCAACAGCGGCTCTCTCAATAGTGAGCTGATTCTCTAAGGTGGAAAGCAGGGAATGTGAAACCTGCCTTTTCAGTCCAACAACTAAAACTTAAGTAGAGGCAGGAGTGGCAGCCCTGCATCTTGGTAGGCCTTTATAGCTGTATCTCTGCATTTGTAGGCCACTCTTTGACTTTTTAGTTCCTGTACTATTCCCCGGGGCAAGTGACCATTGACTGCCATTGCATATATATATATATATATATTCAGCTTAATGTTACTGACTCACTGCCACTTGAAGATCCTGTATGGAATCATGGCATTAATTCCATCAGAGGAAGAGCTGGTGCAGACACCATCTCTTGGTTGCCCTTCATTTATAGGTACACATCACAGTTATCACAACTGTTGTATTCAAACTGGTCTATAGTCTTGACCAGAGAATGCAGCAAGTCCTTGGCACAGTCTCCAGGGCCATCTCTAATACAAAGAATAGCAAGGACAGCCTAAGCCCCCACACCTTCAAGAAGGAAACAGCTCTAGTTTTTTACATTTATGTGATAATTAGATTTCATGTAAATTTTTTTTATTATTGGTATATCTTTGAGATACATAATAATTACATTCACCCTGGGAAATTAGTGCTTATACATCCTACATCCATGTTTTAAACCCCTTCCCCCTGTTTTTGTCTTTTTGAGACAGGGTCTCAATTTAGGCTGGCCTTGAGCTTACTTGTTAGCCCAGGCTGGTCTCTTAACTCAGAACAATCTTCCTGACTCAGCCTCCTGGCCTGGCATTACAGGTGTGTGCTACCAGGCCCGACTAGAAATAGTTTTGAAATCTAATACAATGACTTATATAGTCATTTCAGAACTAAAATTGCCTTTCACCAGAACTTTGGATTTAGAAGTTGACTTCAATTTTTTGGAAGTTTATGTATATAAGACCATTTCATTTGAATGTATATTAGAAAATACTTTGAAAAATCTTCAGAAAATGATGTAACTAGACACTGCCAAAAAGGATTTCTAGGTAAATCTTTTCTGTGTATTTTCTCCTCCATTCTTTTGTCTTCCTTTCTTTTACCTAGGGGTCTAACTCAGAGCTTTACAAACTCCATAAACATTCCACCATCAAGCAATGCATTTAGCCCAAATACTGCCTTCATGTATACAATAAATTTCCCTCAAAAACGTTCTTTTAGTTGCCTAGAGAATGTGTATGTGTGTGTTAAGAACTTGAAAAAGAAAGGAATTACATATTGGTATGATCTGAGTGGTGAATTAGTTTCTTAATAGTTTTAAGAATATTTAGTTCTAAATATATTTATTTATTTTACCATATTGATAATTTCACCGATCATACAGAAGCAACCACGGATAAAGCAGCTATTTATCACTGGTCAAGACAATAGCACCAAACTATATGAATTTTCGTTGTGTTCTTTGTAGCTAAGAACTGTATTTTTTTCCAGGCATAGATGTTTTTTGAAAATTTTATAGTAAATAGTACTTATAAATGAAGATCTGCCCTTTTTTCCAAAGATGTTGCATAGAATTTATAGTAGATGAAATATTTGATATTTAAAAAATATATATATGTTTTTCTGACAGTTACCCACTCTTCTGCACAAAATGTCTTCCCTAACACATTCCTGGTTCTGACAACAATCGAGACATTTGGCCACTGAGGCAGCAACCTGCTGTCCTGAGAAGGCAGGCACATGCTCCACTCTACACCTCCCCAACTTTTTTTTTGACAGGGCCTTGCTATGCAGCCTAGGCTGGTCTTGTGCTCAGGTGATCCTCCTGCCTCAGCCTCCTAGTGCTGGGATTCCAGGTGTGCACCTCCATACCTAGCTGTTTTCCTTACGAGTTTTTACTTACAGGTTTTTACATCACATATAGTCTTGTCAGGTCTTTGAAATGACCCTTTCATCAAACCCAGGCAGCTTTATGCTGTGCCAACATCAGTTCTTTGGCAAAGGTTAGATCCTCCATCCTCGCCAGTCACCAGCTGTCAGTATTATAGATCAGTCTTCTTGTAGCGGCATCAGGTACAGCTTGCAGCCCAGGTGGATGACACTATCGAACAGGATTATAGGGCCTGCGCATTCTGAGTCAGGCCCAGCGTCTTCTGGACACCCCTGCAGATCTTAGAGAGGCATGAGTGGAACTCCTTCCTTGTCGCAGTTGTTCTTGTTCTCGCACAGGTCTCCTAGCACTGATCATGCTGGTTGTAGCACTTAGTCAGGGAAGGGATGCCGAACAGTGGAGAGCTGCATCCATTGGGTGGGGAGGGTTTATACCCATAGCGTGGAAAAGGCCTCGATCCGTCGCGGCACCGGTACTGGCACAGCCTGTCCTCGCTGCCCAGCTGGTCCAGCGCAGTGTTCAGGTACGTGTCGATCTTGTGCACGCTGTTGCGGGTGGTCTTCAGCGTGACTGTCCAGTTGGTGGTCTCGGCTGCCTCCTCGCACCGACTGTGCGGACCGCGAGCAGGAGCAGGAACGAGGGGGGGGGGGGCGTGTGTGAGCGCCCTGTCTGAACCCAGGCGCCCAGGTGGTCCGGCTGTATCCACAAGAACTGTATTTTTAAAAAGCCAGTTTCATTTAAGATTAACCTTAGATTATGTGATAAACATTGTTACTTGTTGAATTTAGGACCATGAATACTAATCAAGTGCTTTACCACTAAGCTACACCTCTAGCCCAAATAAAAGTTACTAATTTCATTGCATCTAGTCTTTTGAGTTATCATTTAAAATTATTTGTGTAGCAAAGTGTAAAGTACCTTTTTTTTTTTTTTTTTTTTTTTTTTTTTTTTTTTTTTTTTTTTTTTTTTTTTTTTTTTTTTTTTTTTTACTTTTTTCTTTTTTGTACCAATTTTTTGCTTCATACCAAAGTCTGATTGTTGTTATGAGCAAAAGCACTTGGGTAGTTGAATTGAGGGAAGAATCAGTTGCTTATTTCGTGGGGGTCATTTTATTTTAAGGAATAATGACAGAAAAACCCCAGTTACTCAGATTTTGGTAGATACTGTCTTAAAAATGAATGAATTTTTTTTTTTTTCATTTCAAGGAAATCAGTTGATAGCATTTGCTTGTAGTTACAAACATTTGAACTTCCTCATTAAAAAAAATAAGAATTCTAGAAAACTTGTATTGTTAGTTAATGGGTTGATGATCCTTTCCTTCCTTTTGTTTTTTGAGATAGGGTCTCATGATACGTAGTTTGTCCTTGAACTCATTTTATAGCTCAGGCTGAACTCAAACTTGCAGCTGTCCTCCTAACTCAACCTCTAGTGGGCTGGGATTATAGGCGTGTGTCACCATACCTAGCCAGGAGATTGATACTTATGAACTCTGGTAAGACAGTGGTAATATTTTAAAAATAAGTATTTCTAAAAATAGTGAGAAGGAAATATGCCAGCATTTGGCCTTTATAGGTGAATCAATATTTACAAATGGCCAGTATATCTAATGTTACTACGTTTTAGATGAATACAAGATACTTTCAATTGTAGAAGCATTTATAATGGTGTGAAAAGTTCATTAGTATGTTGTCTAATTCTACTTGTAACTAACTTTTAAGAAATCTCTATTTCTTAAATTTTCATGTAGTATATCAGAAAAGAATTTCCACAAATGTCTGAAAAGCTATTGAAATCTTCTTTTGCAGCCAAATACCTGTATGAGACTAGATTTTCTTTGTATACTGACTGTATAGTAACTCAAATATACTGACTTTGCTATAGATTGAATACATAAATACGCTTGGGAATCCACCTGCCCTCTCGTAAGCCAGATATTAAAGAGATTTGTTAGAATATTAAGCAGAGCCACTATTTTTTAAAAAAAGTTATTTTTATAAAAAAAATTTACTTTTATAAAATATGGTACTTAACAATAACTATTATATATATTATTTTAAAAGCAGTTATAAAATGATATGCATATTTTAAATATTTAAAAATATTTTTAATTTCAAGTATTATATATTTATAGCTATAATTCACATTATAACAGTTCTTTGGAGTAAAGGGTTCCTGGGACTCAGAAGTTGCAGAATTACACAAACTTTTTATACTGAGAGAAAATAAGGTGAGTCTTTGCCTTGTCAAAAGTTTTAATCTAAAATCTAAAATTTTCATTGAGCCTGTGGAGATAGCTCAGTGGTCTAACCTCCTGCCCGGCAAGCAGAAGGACCTAGGTTTGATCTGGTACAACATGCCATGTTAGCCCTGCCCTGGATGCAGAGTGGCCACCAATACTGGGCGTGGTGGTGCACCCATGTAATCCCAGTTCTGGAGAGGCACTACAAGTCCAAGCTTCATAGTAAGATCCTGTACCAAATACATTAAAAGAAAAAAAAAATTGCACTGAGAGTAAGAGCATGAGAACATCTTTGAATAGTTATGAATTATTTGCTTATAATGTGAAATGATTAGATTGAAGGCCCTAGGAATGTAATATACTCAGCCTGGATTGGTTTCTCTCTCTTTTTGTCAAATTTGTCTTAAAACACAGTAATGTAAACTGAGCATAGTGGCATAGGCCTGTAATCCCTAGCACTTAGCAGATTGAGGCAGCAGGATCACTTTGAGTTGGAGGCCAGCCTTGGCTGCATAGTGAATTCAGTGCCAACCTGAACTGCATAGTGAGACCCTATCACTCACAAACAAATGAACAAACAAATAGAAATACAACTCCTGGATGCTTGAAAGCTGTTAAAAACTTATACTATTCTTAATTTTGTCTGGATTGTCAGTTGGGAAAAGTTACACTATGTTATTATTTGCTAAGTTGTATGGTCATCGTCTTGAATATGAAAATGAATGAAACTGCTCTTGCTCTGTAGTTTTGTAGTAAAGTTTGATTTGTAACCAGCATATTAGGGAAATAAATTACATAAATGGGGGTCTAGGTTTTTTTTTTTTTTTAGAAGGTAATAAGTTTATTAGTTGAAGGTGATGGGATTCTTAGAATTTGATAAGCCCTAAATCCAGCAATTATTTTGTTTAGGTCAATGATGCTTTTCTAGAGTAATATATTTCTGTAAGATTCTCATGAAATCTATGTACCCTGTCTTAATACAACATGACCCACATATATGAACTTGCACAGTTATGTAGGCACATACAAAAGTTATAAACTATAAGAATTAGCAGTTTCCTGGAGGATATTCATGGTCTTCTGGTTAAGACCCTCTCTTGGGTTAGATTGTTTTTCTCCCAAATTATTATGTTGAAGTTCTGCCTCTCAGTACATTAGAAAGTGATTTCCCTTGGAAATGAAGTTGTGGTACACATATCTACAAGAGCAGGTTGAACACCTAATCCAGTATGACTAATATAGTATGACTAGCATCCTTATAGGAAGGAGAAAATTTAGATACAGACAAACAGATATAAGTACAGGACAGCATAAAGATAAAGGCAGAGACTGTAATGTAAGCCAGGAAACACCAAAGTTTATCAGTAAACTACTCAAAGCTAGGAGAGCAACATAGGACACATTTTCCTTTATAGCTATCAAAAGGAACTAGACATACAGCTACACTGATACTGGATTTTTCTAGAGTAATATATTTATATTACTCATTGCACCTTGAGCAATGAGAGGATAAATTCTATTGTTTGAGCCACTCAGTGTGATACTTTTGTTTTTGTTCTTTTTTGAGATCGGGTTACAATATGCAGTTCCTGCTGGCCTTGAACTGGCCAAACTCACAGTGATCCTCTTGCCTCAGTCTCCCAAGTACTGGGATTTCAGGCATATACCACTAAGCCTGGTGCTCAAAGTGATATTTTTGTACAGCATCTCTAGCAAACTAATAGACACCCTGGCAAGGGTTGCATTTTTACTGGCTTTTGACAATGCGTAGGGTAGTTTGCATTGGCAAGTATACCCTACCTAACTCTAGAATATCTTTGTACTTTCTTATTATGGACTAAATACTTGGCACTCCTCTGCCCCCAAATTAATATGTTGAGATCTTCATCCCTTAGGTGATAGGACCTTTGGGAAATTACTGTATCATGAAGTGAACCCATCATGAATCAGATTAGTGCCTTTATGAAAAAGACCCCATAAAGGCTCCCTCATGCATTGTAACATGCGAGGACACAGTAAGAAGATTACCTTCACCAGACAGCAGATCTACTAGTGCTATATACCTTGATCTTAGTCTGACCTTCCTTCTCTAG
Organism: Ctenomys sociabilis; assembly: GCA_004027165.1. Classification (NCBI taxonomy): domain Eukaryota; kingdom Metazoa; phylum Chordata; class Mammalia; order Rodentia; family Ctenomyidae; genus Ctenomys; species Ctenomys sociabilis. Next base: position 19,945 of record PVKA01009665.1, on the reverse strand, counting down.
AACTGTGAGCAATAAATGTTTGTTACTTAAGCCAAGTCTATGGTATTTGGTAATACCAGCCCAAGTAGACGTCAGGCACTTTTTCCTTTTCATCTTTGTCTTTTTTTCCCTCCTTGTGTGGGGAATAAAGCCCAGAGCCTTATGCAGGATAGATGAGCACTCTACTGTTGAAGTACATGTCTCCAGTGTTTTAATTTTTTAATTTTGAGACAGGGTTTCACAAAGTTGCACAACCTGGCAGTCTTCCCTCTTCAGCCTCCCAAGTAACTGTGATTATAGGTACAAAATGTTCTTATAATATTTGTACATAATATATAATGATTGAATCAATATGACTAACACATACAATATTACAAATATTTCTTATTCCTCCTGCCTAGCTTTTACCTTTTGACCAGTGTTTTCCCATTTCACTTTTTTTTTTTTCTGGCAAGGGGGAGCATTGAGACTAGTTCAGGCTGACCTTCAGCTTACGATGTAGCTGAGGCTGACCTTGAGTGCACAGTGATCCTCCTGCCTCAGTCTTCTTAATGCTGAGATTATTGGCATGTACCACCATGCCAGGCCTCTTCTTTTTATCTTTTTCCTTCTCTTTTGCTCTTTTTTTTTGAGACAGGGTCTTACTATGCAGTTCAGGTTGGCCTTGAGCTCACTTTGTAGTCCAGTCTGACCTCAACTCTCAACATTTTTCCTACCTCAACCTCTCAAGGGCTGGGATTATAGGTGCACACCACGATGCCTGGTTTATGTTTTCAAATTTTTTATATTCCACATGTAAGTGAGAACATGCAGTATTTGTCTTCTTGTTCAGGTTTGTCCATGTTGTCATAAAAGGCACAATTTCTCTTTTTATAAGTGGTATTCCCATATGAATATAATATGTTTTTATGAATTATTTATTTATTTTTGGTATCAGGAATCGAACTCACCACCTCATGCTTGTTATATCCCCAGCCCGAATTCATTTTTTTTTTTTTAAACCAATGGTTAAAAAATTTAACAAGTCTATAGCTTGGCTATTATGAATAATATAATAATTAACATCTAGGTGTAGATAATCTCTTTGACACACTGATTTTTTTTTTTTTTTTTTCTTTTTGGTAGTTTTTCAGATAGGATCTTGTGTAGTTTAGTTACTTCAGTGGGCTTGATGCCACTGTGCGTATACTATGCACTGACACACTGATTTAGATTTGTTATATTCTCAGAAGTAGTGTGCTGTATCATACAATTATTCTACTGCTTTTCTTGGGGGGTACTGTGGATCGAACTCAGGACCATGTGCTTGACAGGCAAGCACTTACGCTGCTGAGCCATATTCCCAGCCCCTAGTGTTCTTTTTGAAGAGTCGCTATATTGGTGAGGTTTATTGTTTTTGTCTTTTTGAGATGGTTTTGCTGTATAGTTCAGATAGCCTTGAACTCACTTTGTAGCCCAGGCTGTCCTCAAACTTATGGTGATCCTCCTGCCTCAGCTTCCCAAATGCTGGCATTATAGGGCTGCACTACCACATCGAGTTCTATACTGTTTTCTATAATGGTTGTATGAATTTACAAGGCCTGTATTTCATAGAACTGCCTTTCATTGAGATTTTTTTACTGTAATACTACTATACTAATAAAGGAGAAAAACGCTATTCTAAGATTTGAGTTGTGTAAGAGGCTGTCTTTACTATGTCAGATTATGTCTGACACTTGTTGAATTTCATTTAGAGCATTGGTCCCCTCTTAGTGTGCTATGATCTGGACTATACCATGTTTTTATGGAAAAGAAAATTAAATACAGTGTTAGTGCTATTTAGCTGTTCTGTTGCTTCCTCTATTGTTGTTTTTATTTTACTTTACTTTTATTTTACTAATTAAAGTTCAAACAAGAGGGGCAGGGAAGATAGCTCAGAAGAATAACAAGTGCAAGGGCCTGAGTTCAATCCCCAGTTCCACCAAAAAAAAAAAAAGTTCAGACAAGGAAAGGCTGAGTACTTGAAGAGTGGCTACATAATTTTTGGACCTAATTGAAATGTAGGTCCTCTTGTTCAAAAAGTAAAAAAAAGTGTTTTTAAAGATTGTACTAACCCCTTTGTGATTTCTCATTTGAATTATCATTTGGTGTCACTTGAAGTAAATAAAAATTAAAAATTCAAATAATTAGAATGAATTTTATCATTCATCTTTAAACCTGTGCAATGCCTGTTTAAAATATAAGAATATTTAACTCATTTGTGGAATCACCCAAATTAAATAGTTTTACTTTGTAGCCTGTACCTGCAGGTGTGATTTTTTACTAGAATAGTGGAGACTCTGTACAAAACTAAATTGTCTTTATTTTTCTTAATATACACATATTCTGTCAACATTCTACCTTCAGCTTACTGATGAACAAGGAAGGATTGAAAGGGAGAACAGTTATGGATTGTTTTATCTTTACCTTTGCCTCTGTGAGAACTTGTTCTGTGTAAGTGGCTGGCTAATTTAGGCAAGTAATAAGAGTAAGGACATGATAGGGTTTCTTGTTTGTGTTATAGAATACCATTGCTTTTTTGTGTGTGTGTTCTGAGTAAGGTGTGGCATTTTTAGGCAAACCCTTCTAGTAAGAGGTAATACAGTTTTTTTGTACTCTGTGATTGGATAAGAGACTAATTTTTCTGAGGATACTTGCTATAGTGTTTGCGGATATTAGGCAGAGGGACTCACATTGAGGAAATCGATAATATACTGTCAACCATTTACACAGAAATAAACTGTTTAATAGGGACTTGAGAGCCAGGCTAGAACAGGAGCCTCACTGTTCTGTTTTCTGGGAAGTGAACACAGTTTCAGGAGTGTGGAATATTTTTAGCAAGTTTAAATTGCTCCCTGGTTACAGCTAATTTATCCATTGTGGCTTTACCTTGTTTTAAAAGGAAAATGTAGAGTTGAATGTCCATGAATAAATAAACCTCTCTGCCAGAAAATGACTGGATTAGGTAACCACTGGAGGTTGTGACTTGGTAATGCAAGGGTTTCACTTTAGCATTGCTATGCCCTGGCTTTTATGCAGGGATAGCAAGAATGGTCTAATAAAATCTAATATATAGTGTAGTAGTTAAGACTTGGACTAGCATATCCGAGCAGTCTCATTTAGGTGCTATTCAACATATGTAGTTACATTTGTTTTGCCCACTTGAGTTACCTTGCTGGTTGTAAAAATACAGCATGATCCTTCTAGTTCAGAATCTTCTGATACTTTGCTCATGTTTTATTCTGCATCAGTTATTTTTAGGGTTTCATTTAGAAAACAGGTTTGAAAAATCTGTTTAAAAAATAATGCACAGTTCTTTATGGCAGAGTAGTACTCACTGAGTATAAATACTACATTTTCCTTATCCATTCATCTGTTAATAGACATAGGCTGTTTTCAAGATTTAACTAGAATGAATTAAGCTGCTTGTAGACATTGTAATATGACGTCTCTAACTCTTTCAGGAAGAGACCTAGAAAGGGACTAACTTGGTCAAATAGAATTTCTACTTTTAGCTTTTTGAGGAATCTCTGTATGCTATGATTTCCATAGTGGTTGTACTAGTGTAAGTTCCTACTAACAGTTATATATGGATACTAGGAATATAGACATTATGTACTTCAAAAATGTACCAAAAAAAAAAAAAAAAAAAAAAAAAAAAAAAAAAAAAAAAAAAAAAAAAAAAAAAAAAAAAAAAAAACTAAAAAGAAAACAAGAAGGGAATTGAGATGGAAAGAAAGAAGGAAAAAGGGATTTAAAAAGATAATTAGGATGTATTACCTATGTGATCAACTTGTTCCATGTCTAGGATGACAGGTAAAATGCTAAAAGGACCAAACCTTTTATGGAATGGTTTTACTTTTAGGTAATAAAATATTTCTCCATTCTCATTGACTCACAGAAACTATGCATCTATTGTTGCTTCTTACTTCTTTACTATATACCTGTCTGCATCATTTGTAGGTTAAATTGGTTTTTGTAAAAGATTGCCCTTGATGGATTTTTGCTACTAGCTTTTCTTTATCACTGGATGTTGATTGTACTGCACAGAAGTATATAAGATACAGGGAAGAGAAGCCAGACATGGTGGTGCACATCTGTAATCCCAGTATGAGGAGGCTAAGGCAGTAGGATCCTTATCCTTGAAAGTTTAGGACCATCTTGGGCTACAAAGTATGCTGAAGGCCAGCCTGAACTGCATGGTGAAATCCTGTCTCAAAAAAAATGAGGGAGCCGGGCGTGGTGGCGCATGCCTTTAATCCCAGCACTCAGGAGGCTGAGGCAGGAGGATTGTTGTGAGTTCGAGACCATCCTGAGCTACAAAGTGAGTTTAAGGCCAGCCTGAACTGCATAGTGGGACCCTGTCTCAAAAAGACAAAAAAAAAAAGGGGGGGGGGATGACTTAGGGAAGAAACAAATCAGTATGAACTGTAACAGAGTTAATGGGTCTTTCCCAGAGCTTTTAGATAAATGTGTAGAAAGAACTTAACATTGTACCTTGTTGCCTTGTTTGTTTTTGGTCATTTTTACTTTTTTTTTTTTTTTTTTCTGAACTGGGGATATTTTTACTTCACTATATTTTTTTGGTTGAAATTTTTTTTTAGGGGAGGTTTATTTTTTTTTGTTTTTGGTGATGAGGACCAAACCCAGGGCTCCCAACTTGCTAGGCAAGCATTCTACCACTGAGCTACATCCCCAGCCCCTAGTATTATACCTTATAAAAGAATGCATGCAACCAATATTCTTAAATAAAAATTTGGATTTTCTTAAAATTAGTATGAATAGGTGCTAATTATAAGAAGGCTTTCCAGGCACTGTAATCAGTTTTCTATCTTTGAGATTTGAAAGAAGCAGGAAATAGGGCGTAGGACCTACAAGGAAACAGGAAGATTACCCATGTTTTTATTTCACATTCCACTTGAACTATCTTGGAAACCCAGCGGAAAGCATAAAACAATGGCTGTATAAGTATTTTTTTGTATGTCTTTGTTTTTATCTATGTCTTTATCTACTTTGTATTATATTTTCATTTTAGGACATGAGGATGGAATGTTCTATGTCTAGAGATACCTGGAATGTCTTGAACTGATTCATTATAATATCAGGAATTGTGTGTTTGTCAAAGAGACGCTTAAGTTTTCTTCTTATTCACCATTCATTAGCCTGAAAAACAAAACAAAGTACTCTTACTAAATGTGTATTAAAAGCAAGTGTGTGATCCCCAGAACAAACAAACTATCCAGATCAAACTGGGGAAACCCTAAATATACACAGTAACAAATGAAGCTAACTGTATTATAAACAGATAGCATAAACAAAACTGAGTTGGAGAATAAAAGAACTAGATTCAGTTATTTGGAAAACTAAGGCAAGAATTATACACAGATACTGTACTCAGGTTATGCTTTGTCTCATAAGGGCATGCATTATGAGTATACCTTAAATGCATATTTGTACTGACCAATAAATAAAATATTATGGGTGATGAGGCCTAGGTTCCTAACTCTTAACCACTGAGAGCCTGTACACAGTAATACCATAGTACTGCCCATATTTTGTTTCTAAAAACAGTCTCCAATTTAAAATATCAATAACAAGAACACTCTGAAGTGATGGTTGATTCTAGGAATAGAGCACAGAATATCAAAATGAGCCTGAAACTTTTTTTTTTTTTAAGCCTAGAACATTTAATGGTACCAAAAAGAAAATACTCAAAACATGTGGGGTATGTTAAATGATAACTATTAGCTTTAAGAGGTTCTTTCATAGGCTAAAGCTGGGGCAAAATAGATGTGTTCATGTATTAGTTATGAGTCTATATATATATAAAAGGGTAAAGGGAAAAAAATGAGGAACTACCACATATTGGAGAAGATTAAAGACATAAAGCAGTTTGTGGGATTCTGGATTGAATTTAGGACTAGGCAAATAACAGTAGGAAAACATAATTCATTAAGGCTCGTAGATTAGTTAACTGTGTTGTAGGAATGTAAATGTCTTAGTTTTCATAATTGTACTGTGATTATATAAGATGGTAATATTAGGGGACAACTGAGTGAAGATTATACAAAAATCACTGTACTACTTTCAGTTTTTTTATTTAATTTCAGAATTTTTCAAAATAAAAATTGACAAAGGTATAAGTCTCTTCCAATTCTAAAAATAGTTGAGGTAGTAAAAGAAGTTCTTAATGAAGAAGAACACAGTGAAGTCACCAAATAGTTATTTCTGGGCATGGTGGTATATGCCTCTAATCCCAGTACTCAGGAGGCTCAGTGCTGTAATCCCAGTGCTTGGAAGGCTGAAAACAGGAGAATCACTACAAGTCCAGTCTATGGAATGAGACCCTGTAAACCCTGTACTAAAGGATTATTATGAGTTCACACCCAGCCTGGGCTATGTAGTGAGTTCAAAGCTAGCCTGAACTGTATATTAAAACCCTGTCTCAAAAAACAAAAATGAAATAATAGTAATAATTTTTGCTTTAAAACTGTCATGAAAGATGTTCTTTCTTCTGTAAGAAGCATTATAGTTATTGTCTGTTTATGTATGGGGACTTATGTTCAGTTCAACCTAAAAACCTGAATTGAAGCTCAGCGGACTAAAGTACCTGCTTAGGCAGAGCTCAGAGACTGGGGTTCATTCACCAGAGTGCCTTGCTGGCCCCACTCCCAGGGCACCCTGAGACAGTGATTGAGACTGAGTGTAGTGGTGCACACCTGTAATCCCAGCGCTTGGGAGGCTGAAAACAGGAGAATCACTACAAGTCCAATCTATGGAGTGAAGCCCTGTAATCCCTGTACTAAATACATAGAAAAAAAAAAAAAAAAGCCTGAATTGAGGTTCAGACTCTACTGTATTACAAATTATAGAATAATATCACAGATGGCCAATTATATTTGTGGTCATTAATTTAGAACTGCCCCCTCTGCCTTAGGTTATATGTAGTTTGTTATGGTTTGTGTCTAGTTATACCCCCAAAGCCTCAGGCAGTCACAGGGCAGCTTCTGGAGTTTGTGATTGATTACTGTGGGTGTGGATGCTGCACCTGCAAGGAGGGATGAATTGCTAGCTAGCTGCCTGAGCTGCTGTCCTTCCTTCTTTCTCTCTTGCTTTTTGCCGCTACCATGAAAGGTTGTCCTTTGCCATGTGCCAGTCTACCTTGGAGCCAGCTGAGTGTGGACTGAAACCTCCAGTGAATGTGAACTAAATAAACCTTTCCTTCCTTCATTTTGAGTATTTTGTTCCAGCAATGAGAGAAGAGTAACTGAGACATAGTTCCAAAGATTGCACATTAAGAGTGTAGGTGTCATTCCATAAAGTGTTCGTGTTCTTATTGCCCTGTGTTAGTATCATTTTGTCCAATAACTTTGGCTTTAGCTTTGAAGAGTAGAGGCTTTTTGTTGTGGTTGTTGGATTCTGCTTAGATATTTAAATAATAGTTTTTAAAATATTCTTTATAGTGAGCCAACATATTGTACCTCCTAATATGTTATGTGGCTGTGGAAATGGACTACAGAATTTAAGGCTCCCTTATTACCTTAGGCCCTTATTATGTAATGGCTAATCTATTATATTACTATTACCCAGTAGTCTTTTGGGAAACAGCATGCATTTTCTTCCTTTTAAATTACAAGATGTATTAAGTTTGTTTCTATTTCAGTTGTAATAGGATAAAGTATTATGTCCTAGGGAACTTGCCTGAGATCAAAGGTTACTATCACCTTCAGCTTTATTAGCAGTTGACAGTATCCGGATAATGTTTATGTATATTTTCTCATATACTGGAGGTTCTGTTGATATATTTCTCATGATAGGAATAGTGACTCTATCCATCATCACTTAAGTTATGCTCTATTTTTTTTTTTGAGGCAGGGTCTCACCATATAGCTCAAGGCTGACCTCAAACCACTGGGTTTAAGGGACCCTCCCAAGCCTACCTTGTAGCTGTGATTATAGGTATGTGCCACCTTGCATGGCTTCTGTCACTTATAAAGTATTACTTGTGCAACGGGAGATTTAAGTGTATGGTGAATGTTTAAATTAAAACAGTTACAGTCAGAGACATAGCCATCAATGTCCTTTCAAAAACACTTTTCCCATCATTATTGACACTTTTTGAAAGTTTTGGAAGTCTTCTTTCATGAACATCTTAATGATACATGTTAGTGTGTTAGTGTTGATGTTGAAACATTACATGGAGTCCTCATCCATTTTATTCACCAGCTCTGGCACCAGGTGACTTCTGGTGACACCCTGAAATCAAAATGATCACAACAAAAGTTGTGTGACTAAAGTTTTGAGTTGATTTAGGACATTGAGGCATCAGCCACAAGAGTACAACTAAACACAGAAAAGAACACTTCCAGAACTGTTTCATAAAGTGGTAAGAATGATGGAATAAGTATATTTGAAGTGAGGGGGGTATACTAAAAGGTATTATTGGCAATATGTCTTTTACTGAAAAAAAATTTTTAAGTTAAGCATATATTATTTTTTAAAATATATCTCATATTTGACATCTTCAGTTCTCAGTAAAAGTACAGGCAAAATTTTTTTAGTTTTTTAAATTATAGTTATTTAGAGACAAAGTCCCATTATTTTGCCCAGGCTGGCCTTGAATTTGCTATGTACTCCTGACTGGCCTCAAACTTTGGATCTTCCTGCTTCAGACTACTGAGTGCTGGCACAACAGGTTTATTCCTCCACTCCTGGCTACAGGGTGTTTGTTTGTTTGTTTTGGTTTGTAGACAGGGTCTTTCTATATATTCCAGGCTGGCCTTAAATGCATGTAGCCTAGGCTGGCCTTGAATTCGAACAGTTCTCCTACCTCAGTCTCCCACGTGCTGGGACTATAAGCATGAGCCTCCATGCCTGGCTTTCTAGATTGGTTAATTTGTGAGGGGATAATAAATCTTAAAGAACAATAAGAGTTTATGGTAATCATAGTCACTCCCTAAGAAGTGTTTTTACACAAATTGCTTTTCTAGTATCTTCAGTAATTACTATTTTATTCTAGGCATCTATAATTAATGTGGGAAATATTGTATACTATTTATGTATCTATGAGTATGCATACCTATACTACTGATTCTCATTGCCCATGGATTCATACTTGCAGATTGGCCTCACTTGCTGAAAATGTTGTGTAACTGCAAATTAACAGTCATAGTACTTTGGTCATTTGAGGACATGTACAGAACTGTGAAAATGAAGCCTCCTAATACACATGTTCTTAGCTTGAGGTGAGCAAAGCAGTAGTTTGCTTTCTGGTTTTAGCTGTCATAAACAAGTATTCTTTTCATGGTCTGTTGAATGGCATGTTTTCCTGATTTTTGTGATTTTTATTGATATCACTGGTCAGTATGGCCCACATATATAATACTGAAGGATTATCTAATGTTCCTATTGCAAGAAGGCTTTTTTACTTATGGACAAAGTACTTATGTTAGGCAGTCTTCATTCAGGCATGAGCTATACAGGCAGGTAATACTGTTGGCCACAGATCAGTGTTAGTGAATCAACAATGTATATTAAATAAGATGCCCATAAACAGAAATACACATAAAACAGTATTATATATTGATTTGTTGCTGAAAATGTGACTAGAGGCTCACAGAACTTCACCTTGTATTTCTCCTAGGAGAAATGATTCGGTGCTCACAAGTTCATTGTGTTAAATGATCATTTTTGTTGGCAGAACTGGGGATTGAACTCAGGCCCCTGTGCTTGCCAGGCAAGTACTTACTCCACTGAGCCATCTCCCTGGCCCCAAAATGATCTTATAAAACATAAGAAATACCTTTGTGTTTGTGTATATGCTATGTGACCTATTGTTATAGTACAGAGTTTATTCATATTCCTGTAGAAGCATGCATACTCTTATAGATGGGGAAAATGAGGATAGATACGGACAAAGTGAAGTTTTGATACATACTAACCAAAACACAAAGTTTATACTCCTTTTAGGTTATCTGCTTTACCTAGGAGATATAAAAGTATGTAAATATATGTTGACTTTAGTTAGATTGCAAGAATAGTAAGATTTCCTTCCCATCTTTCTAATTGAAAATTAAATTGCCTTCCTTTTAACCAAAATTCAAAGTTACATATTTTTCTTCTAGCAGTTTACTTTTGTCTTAAGTGATTAATTTATAGTCAACAACATTTTTGTTGTTTCTCTTTTGGGTTTTATTTTTTTCAGTGCAGACTTGATAGGGAAATGTGAAGTAGCAGTTTCCTCTCGTTAAGTAAGGTCTCATGTGTTAGGATATTTATTTACTTAATTAGTGCCGCAGGATATCTAACCCCAGGCCTTGTGCATGCATCTCCAGCTCCAATGTTTAGGTATTTAATATCTCCAGAAGAAAACAATATCCTATTGATTCTTCACAGTTCAGATTTTGTTTTCCAAGAGCATTGTGAGAAATTATTTTTTAAAAGGGACATTGAAGTTGTAGCCCAGTGGTAGATACCTTCCTAATATTTTTAAGGGCTGTGTTCAGTGCCAGTATGAAAAGGTGTTTTTGATAATGATGATCATGAGGACGTGAATTTGTTCCAGAGGGAATTTGAAGGTTTCCGTAGTAGTATTTATTTCATCTTGTCTGATGCTGCTTTTAATAGAGGAATTAAGATGTATCTAACAAAAATTAAAATAGATTAAGGGTTGGGGTATAGTTCAGTGATAGACTGTTTAGCATATGGGAGGCCCTGTATTCAGTTCTAGCACTACAAAAGACAATGGAAAAAATTAAAAGAAAACTTGGCTGCTGAGTGTACTTAAAAATAAGCTGATAATGACATGTACTCAATATACATGTATTAAAAAATACATGTATTCTTTTTGTGTGTGTGTGTGTGTGTGTGTGTGTGTGTGTGTGTGTGTCTTTTTGAGACAGGGTCTCACTAATGCAGTTCAAGCTGACCTTAAGCTCACTTTCTAGTTCAGGCTGGTCTCGAACTCACAACAATCCTCCTGCCTCAGCCTCCCAAGTGCTGGTATTACAGGCCTGTGCCACCACGCCCGGCTTAAAAATACATGTATTCAAAGAAACACTGAGCAATTACTACATTATACCTGAAAGGAATATACTTACTGAATAGGGTAGCACAATTCATTAAAACAATTTATACAGAGAGGGCTAGGGAGATAGCTTGGCAGTCTAAGCGCCTGCCTGGTGAGTGCAAGGACATGGGCTTGATCCCTGGTATTGCAGGCTGTGCTGGTCCCTCGCCAAGCCAGTCACTGAGACCAGGTGTAGTAGTACACACCTGTAATCCCAGAGCTGGGGAGGCCGAGACAGGAGGATCACTATGAGACTGAGCTGTGTAGGGAGACCCTGTACTAAATAAATAAATAAATAAATAAATAAATAAATAAATAAGTGATTAAAAAGTAATTTGCACAAAGAAACACAGTAAACTTCATTTCTTTTTCTTACACATGCATATTCTTTTCTAGCATTGCTTTCAGTTCAATTTTCTGGGTTGAAATAGAATTTGGGGCCTATTGAATATGCATGGCTAAGCTTACAATTCAAGGTAGCATCTCATTAGAATAGAGAAGCAAATTTTATTTGCTTTTATTTTTTTAAATATTTTATACAATCTTTTATTTTTTTAAATGTTTCTTTTTACACTATACACTTTTTCATTAGCAGTTCCCACAGTGGAAAAGTAGTTTATTGATTATAGTTTTACATTTGTGGACAGATTATTTTAGAACAAATAAAACATTTGAGAATGAATTTTGTTTGTAATTGGTAGTATTCTGATTCATCTGCAAAAAGATCTCTTTCCTAAGTGGATCTCTAAATTCAGAAGCTCTCCAAGCCTTTCTTCTTAGGATTCAGAAATCTGTAATATGAAATATCGCATTTCCTAATTTTGAAGTCTCTCTAGGACACAAAGTAATTATCATTATCTGCTATCAACTGAACAGTCAGGTACATTTCAAAGATTAAACACTATCTGGTATTTTACAAAGTCTTTACTCATGAATTAACATGAGTTAATTCATTATTCCTAGGAAAAATTTGAAAGTATGGTCATGTATTATTCCCAGGAAAAATATAAAAGTATGGCCATGAATTGATAGTAATAAAGCTGAATTCTCTTTATTTTTAAATTTAATTTATTTTATTTTTTAATGTATTTAATGCAAGGTCTACAGGGTCTCACTGTGTAGATCTGATTTGTAGAGATTCTCCTGTTTTTAGCCTCCCAAGTGCCAGGATTACAGGTGCATGACACTATGCCCAGTCTCAATCTGTCTTAGTGCACCCCAGGGGCCAGCTCAACATGCAAGGATTGAACTCTGGCCACTCTGCTCTGTAGGCAGGCACTTTAGTCCACTGAGCTATCTGGCTGGCCTAGCTGAACTCTCTTTAAAAGGTAAAAAGACAAAAGCTCATATGTAATGTTTAACTATACTCTGAGTCTTGTGAGCTGGGAGATAATCCCATTTACTCACGAAAATACAGAACTCAGTCTCACTATTTCTTGGATACAGTTCTTCCAAACTTTTTCCTCAACCTTAAATTCTACAAATGATCATCTCATAAGGCCCTATGAATTTACCTGCTATTTTTTCTTACTGTGAGCTGAATGGCATGACAGCAGAAGCAAAGAGGCATACAATCAGTCCTTAAGGTATTAAGTTCAAAAAATCACCACTTCCATAGCATGGCAACAGCTTTGAAGTTGCCCATATCATGTAGTTGAAGTAACAAAGCCCAGCAAAGGTTAAAACTGAGAGTGCCAAAAGACCTGCCTGGGCAGCTTTCTGGGATGCAGCTCCATGAACGTAGTCTGTCACAACTTGTCAAAGGCCCCAGTGACTGTGGAGAGTGAGGGCTGCAGCCAGGGAGTAGTCTGTTGCAGAGCAAGAATTCAAATATGCAGCAGGAAACAGGCCCAGGAACAAAACACTGACTACTCTTTTCAATAGTTCAGTGGACAGTTGCAGCCTTGGAACCAGAATAGTGGTTTGGTGACAGGTGAATGTGCTGGGCTTCACAGCATCCTGGGGAAGATCAGTCTTGGAGAAATGTTGAGACGTGAGCAGGTTTTACCACTGGAGTCTAAAGAAACAGACCTCAGGATCCCTGGGCACTGCAGAGAACACTCAGCCTCAAGATAGTCACCATCTTACCTTTGAAGCTTGTACATTGTTATACTTGACCAAATTTTGGGGCTAGAAGTTGGCAGAAAAAGGAACTAGTTTCTGCAGGATTAGTAAGAGTCCAAAAGTGACAATATGAGAAAAAGATCAAAACCCTGTTTAAAGTCAGAGTGTCTTCTTAAAGAAGAAAAAGAAAGAAAGAAAGAAAGAAAGAAAGAAAGAAAGAAAGAAAGAAAGAAAGAAAGAAAGAAAGAGAAAGAAGGAAAGAAAGCACTGAGTGGTAGAAACCTGAAATCCCAGTACTTGCAGGAAGATCACCAGGAGTTCAAGGCCAACCAGGTTACATAATGAGCTTAAGACCAGCCTAAATTACCTTGTAATACACACAGAATCCCCATTGAATTCAAAGTTGGAATCTTAAAACTTCTTTACAAGACCTAGTTCTATAATGATAGCAAGGGACGGATACCAAGTAGAGTACCTGGAAATGTGGTGGAAGGAAGTGTTGAGTAGCAATTGGAAGAGAAAGACCACAAACAACAAATCTGTGTCTGCTAACTCATATATCATAACATTTGAAGGTCATTAGAAATGATTTAAAAATGACAGACATGTGAAAAAAAATCTTTACATGGAAAACTTAAAACTGCAAGAAGAAAATGTATATCATTTTATTTATTTTTTATTTTTTTATTTTTTGTCTTTTTGAGACAGGGTCTCACTATGCAGTTCAGGCTGGCCTTGAGCTCACTTCGTAGCTCAGGCTGGTCTCGAACTCACAACAATCCTCCTGCCTCAGCCTCCCGAGTGCTGGGATTACAGGCCTGCGCCACCACGCCCGGCTGTATATCATTTTAAACTTGGTCTATAAAAGAATTTTTTTTTTAACTCAGTTGTGCCCCAAATTTTCTGATCAAAGAGATTATGGGGTCACAGAAGAATGCGATCGATGATGTATAGTTTGCTTAAGGAGAGTCACATGGAGAGAAAACATTCTCTCAGGCTTCCACAGAGAACAAATTGATCAAGCAATGGCCGTGACTCATCCACATGGCTGAGACAAAGAATCTACAAAGTGTGGTACAGGATTTCGGGATAAGTCCTGAGGGGACTTGACTGACCTTATCAGATACAAAAGTTACATTTGTTATTAGGTCTTGCTTTATCTTTGTCTTAATCATCCAGCAGAAAAGTATAAAAAGTATATAAAGTAAAGCCGTATTAATATACTGAGCAGTAAATGGCTCAAGTCAACAACTTCTGTTGATAACCCACTACTGTTGTGGACTGCTCAACTGTTGGGTTGTTTTATTTAAAAAAAAATTTAAAAAAGAATTTTTTTAAATGTATTTGGTACAGGACCTTCAAGGTCTCACTCTGTAGATTGGACTCATAGTGATTCTCCTGTTTTCAGCCTCCCAAGTGCTGGGGTTACAGGAGCGTGCCACCATACCTAGTCTCAATCGCTGTCTCAGCATGCCCTGGGGATGGGGCTTGCACCACACACTGGGGATCAAACCCTGGCTGCTGTGCTGTGGCTAAGCAGACACTTTAGTCTGCTGAGCTATCTGGCTGGCCCTGGTCACCAAGAATTTAATAAATGTTGTTACATTTTAAAATTTCAAGCCAGGCATTATGGTGCATGCTTATACTCCCAATGCTTGGAAGGCTGAAGCAGGAGGATTGTTGTGAGTTTGAGACCAGCCTAGGCTACAAAAGATGGGCCCTGAGCTCAGGGCCCATCTGAACTGGGTATCAAGACCCTGAGAGACAAAAGAATTTCATACATCAGGAGACATTGTAAAGTGAGAAAGAAGTTAATGTATCCTTTAAAAAATGTAACAATTCTAAAGTAAAATGGGAAAAGATTTGAAAAGGTGGTTTACAAAATAGGAAACCTAGATCTCTCATGAGTATCTGAAACTATGCATCATCAGTCAGTGCTGCAAAATCAACAACTGGGATCAACTCTTCTTGGAGTTTCTGCACATCAAAAGAAATTGTCAACAGAGTGAAAAGACAACCCAGAGATTTTGAAAAAATCCTAACTAATAAGCAATCAGACAAAGGTCTGCTGTCTAGAATGTATAAAGAACTAAGGTATAACAGGGCCCTCAAATTTAAAGACCCAGTTCAGAAATGGGCGTCTGAAATGAATACACACTTCTCAGAGGATGAAATTAAGGATGCAAATAAATATATGAAAAAATGCTCCATATCGCTAGCCATCCGTGAAATGCAAATAAAAACAACAATGAGATACCATCTCACTCCAGAAAGAATGGCTGTCATAAGGAAATCAATCAACAACAAATCTTGGGGAGGATATGGGGAAAAGGGAACACTTCTCCACTGCTGGTGGTAATGTAGACTGGTACAACCATTGTGGAGATCAGTGTGGAGACTCCTCAAAAGAGTGGGACTGGAAATCCCATTCAAGCCAGCTATCTCCCTACGGGAATTTTCCCAGAGGAACTGAAAACATTATATCATAGTGATATATGTGTACCTATGTTTATAGCAGCACAATTTGTGATAGCAAAATTTTGGAAACAACCAAGATGTCCATCACATAAGGAATGGTTGAAAAAGATGTGGGATTTCCATTTAATGGAGTATTACTCAGCTATTAAGAATGGTAAACTTGAAGCATTTATATTGAAGTGGATGCCACTTGAACATATACTTTTAAGTGAAATAAACCAGACACATACATGCAAATATCATATAGTCTCCCTAGTATAAGAAGTGAAAAGAAGAATACAAATAGAAATGTACAACAACTAAAAACAATTGAGTCATATAGTTAGGGCAAACTGAACGGCATATGCTGCAGGGTACTAAGCAGCTTTTCTTCTGAATGGTTAACAACCTAAGTTCACAGATCAAAATTGAAGAAACATAAGAGCCACAAGGCCAGCCAACATTTGGCCCTAACCTTTCAAGGTCAGCGAAGACTCAGGACATAGGTGAACCTGTACTGCAACATCATGAAACTCAGTTGAGCTCCAAATTTTCTGAACAAGGAGATTATGGAGGCACAGAGGAAAGAGATCGAAGTTCTATAGTGTGCCTGGGGAGAGTCACATGGAGAGAAAACTTTCTCTCAGGCTTTCACAGAGAGCAAACTGGTCAAGCATTATCCGTGACTCATCCACATGGCTGACACAGACAAAGGATCTACAGAGTGATGTACAGGATTACAAGATAAACCCTGAAGGGACTTCACTGACCTCATCAGAAACAAAAACTACATATTTTGGTATATAGGTCATGCTCTATCTCAGTCTTAACTATCCATCAGAAAAGTATAAAAATGAGGTATACAATGCAGGGCCATAATAATAAGTTGAGCTGTAAATGGCTACAGTCAACAACTTCTGCAAATAACTCAATATTATTGTGGAATGCTACACTGTGTTGGATTGTGTCGTCGAGTTCAGGCACCTAAATTGGTTTAATGACAATGGAGTACTCATCTTTGACAGGTCTAGACAAAAAAAGTGGTATAGAAAGGAAGAATCATGATGTGTGTATAAACAGTACAGTTAGGATAAATATACCATGCTTCTGCATAATTCTATGAGAAGCAAGATTTGCACCAATAGTGGTTGGACAAGATATTATGTCGGCTTCTAGTACTATGGACAACCACTAGGAAAATAAGGTAGAAAGTATTAATTATTGAATCTGTGATATAATTCAGGTATAACAAAATAAGTAAACAGCTACACTCTCTTAATTTACTGATAAGACATCTGCTGTAATAATGTCTGTAAGTATAATATCATGTATGCATCTTGTAAAATACCAAAACATGAAAACAGTTTGCAATGTATTAGTTTATTGAGAAAAATTATAATTAATTATATGTAAAAAGTAATAATAATTAATTAATTAAAAAATAAATTTAAAAGTCTTACATTAGCAGTTAAATGTTGTGGCCCAAAAGCACACATCGCTTAGACTTTGTGTTCTTAGGATGAGCAGGGTATGCCTGCTGACATGTAAGACATGAGAATATGCAAGAAATAATTTTTTGTTGTTTAAAAGCCACTCAGTTTTTTATAATATTGCTTCCTATAATCTGTTTTGACTGATACAGGTAGGAAGTAAATTGTTTAATAATGCAGATGAAAGGAAGACTTTGAGATATATGTGTAAGTATTATTTTAAATAGTAAAATGTTCTGCTTAATGTAGAGACTAGATTGAGAAAGGATGTGTAGAAAACAGTAAAGAAGCTGTCAGAGTTCTTCAGTCAAGAAATGATGACGGTCAAGACAAGGACAGTGCATTGTATAAAGAATAGTATATTTAGACAGGTTTAGTCTAGATATACATTGAAGATAAAATTTGTTGGATTTAGTGATTAATTGGTTGTGTTACATATTTCTTTAGTGCATTTATATGATACTTTTTAGTAAAAATAAAGTTATGCTTAAAGAAAAGGCTGATAGGATTTCTAATTCTCTGAGCCTTAAAACTTTTATTCCTCTGTACTTTTTTTTTCAACATTTACAGCACTATTCTAGTTGAAAATTACATTATGTCTCTATTGTATCATTATAAGATCTTTTATAGTTTTGCTCATCTATTCCTACTATAGTTTTCCTATATTCTGAGCAATACAATTATCACCAAATAATTGTAGTATCAGTTTTTACATGCTCAAAGAAGAGCTACCTTCTGTTTTCAGAACAAAGTTTACATAGTATAACATTGTGCCTTGCTAACCTTACACTTCTCCGACCCAGTCCCCTCTTGTTTACACACATTCTCTACAATTAATCACAACTGGAAGGTTTAGAATTTGTGTTCCTGTGATTCTGTTCATAATATAGTTGATACACTTGATACCTATCTTTACTTTTTCAGATCCATTGTTAGTTGTCCTCTGCATGCTTGTACTCATAGCATTTTATTGTTTGTTTTGTTTTAGTCTTTTTGAGACAGGGTCTCACTATGCAGTTCAGGCTGGCCTTGGACTGGCTTTATAGCCCAGGCTGGCCTCTAACTCAAGGTGATCCACCTCCCTTGGCCTTCTGAATTCTGGGATTGCAGGTGTGAGCTACCATGCCTGTCATTCATTTCTGTTATGACATTTTTTATTTCCTGACTGATTTATTAATACCACTACTAATCATGTTGCCTAGATCACAAATAGAAGGATAATCTTTGCTTTTTTATTATTTCCTTAGCATTCACATCTCTGTCCACTAGAATTTTCTACTAGGCACTAGGAGAGTCCTATCATTTCTAAGGTAATTGTCTAACATTGTCTAGAAACAACTATAGTATAGTATAAGTTGTAGCATGGAGCCAGGCGTGGTGGCACAGGCCTGTAATCCCAGCACTTGGGAGGCTGAGGCAGGAGGATTGTTGTGAGTTCGAGACTAGCCTGAGCTACAAAGTGAGCTTAAGGTCAGCCTGAACTGCATAGTGAGACCCTGTCTCAAAAAAAAAAAAAAAAAAAAAAAAAAAAAAAAAAAAAAAAAAAAAAAAAAAAAAAAAAAAAAAAAAAAAAAAAAGTAGCATGCAGAAGTTCTTTTCTTAAGCTTCACAATAACCCTTGATATATTTTTCTTATTCCCATTATACAGATGAGGTGTTTATTTTTATTTTTTAGGTAGAGTATTTAAAGAGGCTAGGGCAGTTGTGCATGGATGGTTGTTAAATATTTGGTATGAGTGGAACATTGTGGCATGTATCTATATCCTGGCACTCTAGGCCAGCCCAAACTACTTAGTGAAATTCTATCTTAACAAAACAAATCAAAACTAATTGGTTGACTTCAAGACCTATCCTAATTCATTTGGCTCCACTAATATTTTTCTAGTCTATTTGTCTTTTTTCTGTGTTCTGTCTTTGTCAGTTTTCCCTCTGTGTCATTGTGATAGCTTTCTCTCTGGTAGCTTTCTCTCTGTAGTTTCTGCTAGAAATGGGAAGAAATCATGTTGCCTCTTATGCTAGCACAAGTGATGCGATGGACATTTCTGTGTATAGAAATCTCTCTGTGCTGAGGACAGGGGCAGCAGGCCTCCAACTTGGCGGGAGACCCTTCTTCCCTTTTTTCTCCCTTAATCTGTGTCATAGTCTGCTAGGGTGTTTTCTAAAATATAATTATATTCATTATCTCTGCTTAAAATTCATCAGTGGATCCCTGTGGCCTACAACATGAAGTTTAAACTTCTTATCATGGCACATCCACCATCTGGTTCCTGCTTACATTTTCAGCAGCATTTCCTTCCCCCATTCTACATTCCAGCAACACTAACTATTTATGGTTACTGGAACTTCACATAATCTTTCCGAAGTTTTGCTTATGAGAGTCTCCTGTCTTGGAATTTCCTTTTCTCCTATTCTGCTTTGAGTCTTTGTTTTTTCTAGCATAATTCAGTTCTGGATATATTTCTGTGTTGTTAACATTTATTAATATTCCTTGATTTTCCTATTTTCTATGGAGATGTGGCAATTTTACCTGTCAGAATCCTTTTTTCTCCTCCCTCTCCTGTTGCCCTCTCTCCCCCTCCTTTCCTTTCCCTTTCTTTCTGCATCTAACATAGGATCTTAAATCTTCTTGGGAAATAAATGCTCTACCACTGAGTTATATCCCCAGCTCCAAATTATATTTTCTTACTTTGATTAGAATACTTACCACAGGGCCGGGCGTGGTGGCGCATGCCTGTAATCCCAGCACTCGGGAGGCTGAGGCAGGAGGATTGTTGTGAGTTCGAGACCAGCCTGAGCTACAAAGTGAGCTTAAGGCCAGCTTGAACTGCATAGTGAGACCCTGTCTCAAAAAGACAAAAAAAAAAAAAAA